>MU254228.1:0-20820 GCA_019669825.1 Calycina marina
AGAGAGTCAATTCTGGGCTTTTAGATAGAACAACGAAGGGTTTTTACCGCCTGCCAGGCGGCTTTTCCCTGGGTACACTTAGAGCCTCGGACCATCAGGGTTCAAGATTAGTCATGATCAGCGCACACAGATTCTCTGTAAGACGCTTAATAGAATTTCATTCATTCACATACACACACTAAGTTTTCTGTTCAGAAAGGTACTGTACTAAACAATAATATTTCCACGTTGTTTTGTCCTTAAACTCTGTTCTATTTTCGATTGTTTTCATTTTGTTTCTAGCTTATCTGAGCTAGGCAATACTATCGCGGGAGTCTTACTGCAAGTTGAAACTAGCGCCGTCACTTGCGCGGAACATGTCGAGTGGATTTTTCTCGTTGCAATGGCCCAGAAACGGAACTTCAAGAATGTAACCGGCCTGCTTTTGAGCTGCAAGTGACCAAGTCTGCACTTCCTCCTTAGTCCACCATAAGTGTTGGTTTTCCTTGGATGTCATCAGCTGTGGTCTCCACCTCTGAAAGAGAGCAGTGGGAACTAACCTCGGGACGTATGTACCCGCGACAGTAGAAAAAGCTGTGCATAGGCCTGCTCCTGCTAGTGCTGTTCGCGCCACCGCAATGCACAGTAGATCCCAGGAAAAAGAAGGCTTCGCCGACCTTCAGCTCAGCCGCAACCGCCTCACCGTCCCTTGGGCGTCTCTCATGGTCCCATAGATGCGAGCATGGCACAAACATAGTGGCCCCGTTATCCGCTATAGTATCGGTGCCTGCGACGAGTAAACCTATTCCAACGTTGTCGCTAGTTCTGTATTTGGTTTGCGCAGAATGGGTCTGCTGCCAGATGAAATCATCCCGATGGAGCTTCTGGGCGCTCTCTCCCGGCATAATATCCAGCGTGGAGGATGCAGAGAGGATAGGACCAGTCGTAACGATATCATCAGAGTTGTAAGACGTAGTCGTGGTACGTAGGAAATGGTCAAGAACCAAAAGCAGGGCCGGCTGCTGGAGCCATGTTTCACGCGCCGTTATACTGCGCCCGAACAAACGTGAGCATCGGACCGTCCCGAGTAGCAGAGATTTAGAGAGACGCTATCAAAGCCATACGATTAGATCGCCAGCATGAGAAAAGTTGTTTTGGGGTACGCTTGACTTTTGCAGAACTCGACTTACATCTGCAGTGATAGCTTCAAGATAGGGTTTCACGTCTTCGTTCACTTTCTCTACGTCCTCAGGACTAGAGAACCCTTCAATAACAACGCCCCCATCTTCTTCAACAATTTGAATTACCCTATCTATGTCGCTTAAAGTAGCACGACGAGCCATACTAATGGAAGTTTTCGACAAATTGCTCTAAGATCCAAGGAATGATCGATGGGAGAACAGAACACGAATTTTGTTTGACTAACGATTTGGTTGGGAACTTGGGCGACAGGTCATGTCTTAAGAAGCCATAGGAATATAGTGCGTATGCGTTGCTACGTAAGTGGCCCGTAGCAAATTTTATTTGTCAGCTATAACGTGTAGACTGAGGAATAGGAGACCAGATTCTTATCTCCTGGAAAAACCCTTTGCTGATGAAACCTTCTGGAGTGTACAAATCTTACGTAAGAATAAAACCCCTTGCACATCTGCATAAAGGGTTGCAACGAACCGCTTTGGGGGGATGTTAGAGAGAAAGTCCGAGCCGATCTCTTTGTCATTTGGGTAAAAGCTTAGCGTGTTCGCTTAAACTGCAACTGACTGTTATTGTTAAGAGTGTGTTATTGCATACGAAGTTCTCCAAATAATGCCGCATTGGTCGACATTCAAAACTTCCTAACAAGTCATATCTAAGATGCACAGGAAGCCAAATTTGAAAATTGTATGTTTCGGCGTCTCCGAGACAAAGCCAATGAGGTTTAACGGCGACACCTGTGGCTCTGCTGTGCTATATTTGTTTACAGTATGCGAAGCTGTTTCCCTTTTGATCATACCCACGTATATTTTCAGTCCTTGCTTACGCTCGACACCTGCTGTCCCCTCGGGTACCAATCCCGCATGTGATCTCCATATCTCGTTCAAATTCTCTATCACGTAGTAAAACAATTGTAATAGCAATGAGTCTAGAATTAAAAGAGTAACACCCCACGACAGTAAATCCCATTTCTTCCCCTCACCCCGCCTAACCCCATTACCCTCGTGTCACCAGCAGGTCTCGCTTCAGTTGCCGACCCATAGGACATTGAACACTTGGAGGAATGAACTTCAAGCTCACTTGTTACTAACCGCTCACTCGATTAAGACAAGTACTAAAATTGGAAAATACTGGAAGCGACATTATCTAGATGCTTCAGGAGATCATGGAAACACTGAGCAAAGTTGAGTATGTATCATAGTCTAGGGCTCTTTAGATTTAGAATCGCGCGAACTAAACTTCACTATCATTACACCAACCCGACGCTACTTCTATAGAGAAAATCAGTTGAGTATTCCCGGCTCTAATACCATTCGGAATTCCAGAACGTTACAAATACTAAGCGGAGTCTCAAAACGTTACACTGTGGTGCTTCTTCGTCGAGAGTGCGGCCCAAAGTACAATTCTGTTCACTATCGTGTCTGATATTAAGGTCATATTATTAATCTATCCGTACAACCATTCCTTTTCGTATTGGACGAAGAGATGATTAATTGGAATGGGACTTCGGCCGATGCCTATAACGTAGGCTTAGTGGAGCGCACAAAATGGAGGAGAAAGGGACCACTTGGACATCTTCATCACTTCGTTATATACCTTAAAGCTAGCACCCAGCGTCTTGACAAATGGTTCGCAATCCAGAAGAGTATTCACTTACCACGCGATAACAAAACAAGGTGGAATTCCTGGCTTTCAATGGACTTTATTCTCTCCAGATTCGAAAAAGAAAAGGAGCACGCAATGGCCAAAGAAGATTTTATTCTTGCGTCTGTGTATAACGGTGGGTGGGCTAAGATGGAGAATTACTTTGGTCTCACTAATCAAACGCCTGCTTGCCTTGCTAAAGGTTTTTTTTCATCCAATCCTTCAATATAGGTACATTGATAGTGATTGGAGCCAAGAACGACGTGTTGATAATCCCTTAGTGGTGAAGAGATTTTGGGAAGGATACTACATACCAGCACCTGCCCATTCCCAATCCACTTGGAGTACAACACCCTCTACAACTGCTAAAGCAAAGAACGAATTCAGCGAGTGGCTACATAATGAGCAGGAGGTGAATGAAACGCTGATGGATGAGTACGAGGTATATTGTACGATGGTAATGATGATGATGACGATTATTATTTTCGTCCTTTGTGGAGGCCTCCCGAAGGGTATTAGGACGTGCTAAGCTAATGATTTATATACAACAATACGCCAGAAATTAAGTAAGTGGAGCGAACAATGAGGGCTCGTATGTCTTCTATTATTACATAAAAAGGCCTCCCTTGCCAGTCGGGGAGGCTACAGTAGAAAGTGACAGGAGCTTTCCTCTGCCTATAGGCTCTAACGATATTATGCGATGGAGGTAGTCCCGAAAGTAGCGACAGCATATAAGTGGTGGCTTGAGGAGTCGCAGCAGAAGAGGTTTCCTAATCTTGCGAGAATGGCCATCGATATTCTCTGAATACCTGAAATTTTCTCTGGTACAGATCGTCTAAACTATGGTGCAAAGATCACGGAAACGAATGGAAGGGACCAGCTTAGAGTTGAGATTATTCGCGCCTTAAGAGTGCCTCAAAAACTGGCTTCACATCAAGGAGGATACTGGTGACAATATATATGGAGAGCTAGAGAGAGAAATGGCTAGGAGAGTCATAGATAAGACGTCTTAGTACTGCTTGGTGAAGGAACATAGCTATATTGGCTAACAGCATGATATATGAGGGGAAGTAGAGGTGTATAGTAAGAAGACCCAACAGCATTATTAGCAGTACTGTCACAGGTTACAAGCGACTTAGTTCAATCAAAAGACTTGCCATATTCAAAGAGTAAATACTAATGAATAAATGATAGGTCTAGCTATGTACGAAACAAAGTGTTTATCTTTGTATGGATATGAATGTAGGAATTCAATGATAGGGAATCATGATTCAGCCAGGAATAACTCTCAATTCACTACAAAACTAATCTCTGCCTTTACTAGACTCTGTAGCATCACTCGCTTCCTGCACATTATTCTTGATGCTCGATGGATCAACCTCAAATCTCTGGCTGTTATCCCAATACATCAATGCTGGATCTGGGTTCTTTGTAGCCACAATGCGGCTCTTTACTCGAGTAATCCATATTTGCGATTCTGTTTCCACCACTTCCGCTTCTGCGGCAGCACATTGAAGGAATGCCATTATTGCCATGCGCGGATTCAACACATCTTCATTGTAACCCTTCCAAGTCCAGTCATCGAAGACCAATCTTCCTCCGAGCTCCAGCATTTGCCAGCTAAGAACAGCATCGTGCAGGACATCAATGGCAACGTGCGACGCATCAATGTAGATGAAGTCGAACTTGGCCCCCTCTTTCCTTAGATCAATCAAGCCGTCCTCAGTTCTGTTCTTCATAACACGCAGCTTTCCCACGTTTGAACACTTTCCGACATTGGTGAGGAAGCGGCTCTGAAGAGATTCGACTTCAGCATTGTCATGTTCCATACCACCTGCGAAGGTATCTATGGCTGTCATACTTGTTGATGGGTGATTTGCAAGATTATCGAGTATCCATGTTGTTGAAGCACCCTCAAATGAGCCAAGTTCAAGAATACGGAGAGGTACTGGAGGTGCTGGCGGGAGCAGCGAAGAAGTTTGGTCGACCCAGGTGGGAATTATTTGTTCAAACCAGGCATTCTGGAAGGTGAAACGAGAGCGTTGTTTTGGTGAGTCCTGGAAACTGCTTTCATCTTCTGCATGTAGGTTCTGTTGTTGGGCAGACATCACGATATTGCTGTACGTCTCTTTGATGGAAAATAAACTTGTCTATAATTCTGTACGCCTGTGCTGTTGCGTTATTAAGAACTGATGATGCAACTTCTGTGAACAGACTGCCCTCACAAACTTCAGTCTTTAACAGATAATTATTCGTCCAATACATTGGAACATCAATGATGAGATCCGATTTAGATCCGATTCTTTCATGTGAGAGTGTACAGCTTTCTCAGCTTGGGTACTTTAGCCTGATTTGATAATTCCACGCCGTATGTAGTATGCAACGGCACGCATGATACGTCTTACACCCTAGCTCGGTGCGAACTGCATGCTGCAGGCTGCATATTTACATGGAAAAGATCTTGCGCCCTTATGTAGGTAATTCTAAGATTGGCAAGGAGGTCCGATATTTCTTCACCCGTAAGCGAAGGAACTTGACTGAGGAAAGAATGCCTGTCGGATGGAGATCTGGATACTGCATCTACGTCCATGTACATTGATCATTGCATCATGCCCAATAAGATGAGTGTATCTTAAATTACATATGAATGGTTCACCCGCATGCACTGCTGTTTTTTACCAGTCACTTCGTAGTTCAATCACTCATATCCTGCTCGATTCCTTTTCACAGACTGCAATTCAATTAGATCATGTGCAACAATAAGGAAGTCATTATCATTGCCGGGGTCGGGAATCTTGGGAAATACCTCGTCGAAGAACTTGCTGCAGACAAGGGTTATGATGTAGTAGTCTTATCCAGGAAGGTAAACACATCGTCATGGATTCTAGAGAATTTTGAGAACTAATGTACTGTAGAAGAGTCAATGGCTGGCAGAGCGACAAGTTGATGTTCAGATTACGGACTATACTGAGGAATCCATCCTAGCAATTCTCGACTCTACGAACTGTAAGGCATTGGTGTCTTTCCTGAATCCTCCTGGTAATCTCTACCTCAACATACATAAATCCCTCCTGAACGCCTGCGTCAGATCCCGAACCTGTAAACATTTCATTCCTTCAGAATGGATCGGGAACAGTGAGGATTACCCACTGCTCCCGCGTTTCTACGGAGAGACAAGAGAGCCTTTTCGAAAATTACTCAGAGATTCTAGTATTCAATGGACTCTTTTCAATGGTGGCTGGCTGATGGATTATTTTCTGCCGCAGGAGAAGACTCACATGCCTCCCATCCCAGCTGAGTTTCCTGTGGACCCTAACAACTCGCGCGCTTGTATTCGAGGGACTGGTGATGAGCTGCAGAGTTGGACGTCTGCACGAGATATTGCGCGAGCTGTGGTCGTGCTGCTTGGCGTGCATGAGTGGGTCAGTTACCAAGTCATATGACCTTGTATGAAATAGAGACTCACACATATTGAATAGGACACTGTGACTTACGTAGCTGGGGAATGGAGCACATTCAACGAAGCCGTCAAGAGAATTGAACTGTTTCAAGGTAATGAAAGATCTTTATATTACGGAGACGTTTCTGACACGTGAAGGACAACCCTTGGAAACGACTTATAAATCTAAAGATAAAATTTTGGAGTTCATTAACAACAATGACCAGCTGGAATTAAGTCACGATATGGAGATTGCACTAGTCGAGGAGTGGATGATTTCGGGGGCAGCGGCTTGTCCAAGGGAGAAAACATTACTTCAGAAGGAAAAGTACTTCAAATCTGTGAAGTTCTTTTCACTACAGGAGATGCTCCAGCACGCTGAGAAAGTAGATTTCGTTTAGTGATATATTTAATCTCCTGAGATAGTTTACTTTCACAGATGGATGGCATGTTCTACCCACCAATTTCTTGCCAAACCAATGAGAACGGTTGAGTTCTTCAACTGCTTTTGACACATTGATTCTTGACTTTACTTGGCTAAACTCATATCCTCGACCTCCGTACCTGGGAGCTAGAGTCTATGCGCGCTCAGTGGGATTCCGAAGTGCGTGCCGCGTTTCTCCGCGGAGATCAATACCGAGACCACCAAAAGACACTGGTCAGTCACGTTAAAGGAATTCCAAATGCCCTGTTGAAACAATATCTACGTTGTGGAGAGATCAAGGTTAACGATCCCGAGATTACGCTGGGAAAACCTCACTACCCGGTCATTGTGCGGGCCATTCCAAACCTTGCAGCTCGGCAGCGAGAATCGATGACTATCATTCGAGCCTCTTCGGGCTGCTCGGCCCAACAATGCAGATTCCCGAGCGCCATTTCAATATCGCTTCAGCTCTTGCTTCCTCGTCTGTCGACTTTGCGCTAGCGCAGTTGCATCGTCAGTCCTGTAAGTAGTCTAGTACATCGATATTCTCACCCCTTGGCTTCTTACCACGCTTGCATCCGTGACATTGAGATTGCTGGTCGCTTGTGACGTTACCATCCGGAAGCTCGCTTTGTGACCAATCTCAGGCTACCAAAATCTCGGTCGCTATCATCGGCTGCGGTATGTATGCACATGCACATAAATTAAATCGTCAACACTGCTCTTTTGTTTCTTGAACCACCTTCTGTCGAGCAACTGAGCAGAGATGAGCTGACATGCATTATAGGAAAACTTGGAACTGCGCTCCTTATCGGTTTCCTATCTTGCCACCAAATTGCAGCTAAACATAAACGCCACTCTTCCACAATTTCTGATTCTATGCAGGAATTCACAACCGCACCTGTCCGCATCACGCACATCACTGTAACTGTGAGACGGCCTGACAGTGCGACTCGCCTCATGAATGAAATAAAGTCTGCGAATGATACAAAATTGCAGTCAGCCCCTCAGGAGGATGCAGCTGCTGTAACTGTCCCAGTTCGACTATGCCAAGAGAACGCCCAAATCATCCAAGAGTCTGATATTATTATCATTGGATGCAAGCCAAGCACTTTGAGTTCTATGTTCGGGGATCCCGAAATGCGTGCCGCGTTTCTCCGCGGAGATCAAAACCGAGATCACCAAAAAAGGACACTCGTCAGTCTCGTTGGAGGAGTTTCAATTGCCCTGTTGAAACAATTTCTACATTGTGGAGAGATCAAGGTTAACGATCCCAAAATTACGCTGGCACTACTCGGCCACTACGCGGGCCGTTCCGAACCTTGCAACTCGCAAGCGAGAAATGATGACTATCGTCTCCGTACCCCACTTTAATCCAACATCGCTTAAGCCTTGCTTCCTCGTCTGTCCCATTTTACGCTGGCATAATTGAATCTTCAGCCACCGGATCAGCCGATGAAGAAGATAGAAATGCAGGAGAACCACTATGCCGTAAAGCTTCACTTTAGAAAACAGCTCAGGCGGCGCTAAGTGAGCTGCGTTGGTAACTGCTTGGACCTAATTTCTTATGATAATGGCTATAGCTTGCCCTTATCGTAGGTTTCCCCGGGACTTCTCCCCAGGCGCTCCTTTGCCATTCCTGGTCCAAGGGTGCTAAATGTGAGCAGGGAGATGGTGTGGGGAATGAGATTGGGCTTAGACGAGGCAAATACCGAAGACCGAAGCCTATATTAGTATATGTACATATCAATGATGTGACGAGTTTCCTCCTTCAGCTAGATATTCAAAGAACATCAAATCCTCTTGCGCCAAGCGCCTTCTACAACGAGAAATATTCTGTCAAAATTACAATGTATATTCAAACTCTTGACCTCTCTCAGTTCACCAAGGGCAGTGAGTCCGAAAGGCGAGCCTTTGCGTCTGACCTCCTCTCAAACTTCTCTCGCAATGGCTTTGTTAAACTTGTCAATCATGGTATTCCTGACTCTGAAGTCTCCAAATTATGGGAAATGGTTCGTATTTGCGATTTTTGACTGTGTTATGTGGCTGAAAATTGACTGATGCATGAAATAGAACAACTCCTTCTTTAAATTACCAACAAAAGAAAAGCAAAAAATTGCCAACATTCCTGGTCCAAATCCACAACGTGGCTGGAGTCATATCGGTGCAGAGAATAGTGCCACATTATATCAGAAGGGGCTTCTCAAGTCTGAAGTAAAGGGGGATTTGAAAGATGCAAGAGTGAGTTCATTCAGATCAGATGTAGCAATCAAAATGCTTACAGTTCAAGGAACACTTTGACATGGGGTCTAAGAATGATTATCAATACCCCAACAAGTGGTTAGATGAAAATGTTCTTCCAGGGTTCTGTGCAACTATGGAGTGTGCATTCGGAGCCTTTGAAACAATCAGTGAGCAGATCTTAGAAGCTCTGGAGGTGTCACTTGGAGTTCCTCGAGGAACATTCTTCGACAAAGTTACGCCTGAAAAAAGCGCCAGTGAATTTCGCTTCAATCATTACCCTGCAATTGATATCAAAGAGATCAACGGTGGTCGTGTCAGCCGGATTTGGCCTCATTTCGATCTAGGAGTCATCACCCTCTTATTCCAAGACAGCGTCGGTGGCCTCGAATTTGAGAATCGAGAAGAAAAGGATACTTTTAGCA
Source organism: Calycina marina (assembly GCA_019669825.1). NCBI lineage: Eukaryota > Fungi > Ascomycota > Leotiomycetes > Helotiales > Pezizellaceae > Calycina > Calycina marina. The sequence goes on from MU254228.1 coordinate 9,347, forward strand.
TGATCAAATGCGAATCGCCCTCTGAACTCGTTGTAAATATCAGCGAGACACTCCAGCGTTGGTCAAATGATCGTCTGCCTGCTGGCCTTCACCGAGTTTCAATCCCTCAAAACTTGGCGAATAAAGAGGCTGGCACTCTTCCAGAGCGATTCTCTATGGCTTATTTCTGTAAGGCAGATCGGGATGTGTCGGTTGGGGCACTGAAGGAGTTTGTTGCAGAGAATTCCATGCCTCACTACAGGGATTTGTCTGCTATTGAGTATCAGAAGCAGCGATTGGAGTCGGCATACTGACTCATTCAGTTAGCTAGAGGCTATGAGCAAGGGTTAATACGCACAGAAGTGTAGTTTCATAGCTGTATTAAGTGGCTCTCAAAAATAATTTTATTGTTTCGTTCCTGCTTATCTCCAGTTGATTTTGTACCACCATCCTATGCCTTATTTCCACCGTCCCCCCCCAAAACCCTAGGCTACGTTGTGTCCGGACTGAGACAGAGATCAAGATCTAGGTCTAGCGGTTTCAAGGCCCATGCAATATTTATTAACATTATCTCTGGGAATTGCAATCAGAAAGACCTTGGTAAGACTAATCTTGCACAGTAACTTCATATGTCAATGCCATATCAGAAAACTCAATTTTGATCCGTGGGAAAATGGCGATTTTGAAGGGCACTAGAACACTATTTTTTCTCAGGCTTATGACGTGGACTGGATATACTCCACTAAATCTGAGAACAAGCCTTTACAAATACATTTCGCTGAAAATAGAGCGTGTCTTGAGTAATTTGATGATGCGAGTACTATTTATAGTCCATCTCGCTACCTAAAGATCTGAGAAACTTGATTTTCAATACTATAGACAACGCTTTCGATTTCGAAGATGTCTGAATCTGAGAACCCACTTTGTGACCGATCTCAGGCTACCAAAATCTCGGTCGCTATCATCGGCTGCGGTATGTATGCACATGCACATAAATTAAATCGTCAACACTGCTCTTTTGTTTCTTGAACCACCTTCTGTCGAGCAACTGAGCAGAGATGAGCTGACATGCATTATAGGAAAACTTGGAACTGCGCTCCTTATCGGTTTCCTATCTTGCCACCAAATTGCAGCTAAACATAAACGCCACTCTTCCACAATTTCTGATTCTATGCAGGAATTCACAACCGCACCTGTCCGCATCACGCACATCACTGTAACTGTGAGACAGCCTGACAGTGCGACTCGCCTCATGAATGAAATAAAGTCTGCGAATGATACAAAATTGCAGTCAGCCCCTCAGGAGGATGCAGCTGCTGTAACTGTCTCAGTTCGACTATGCCAAGAGAACGCCCAAATCATCCAAGAGTCTGATATTATTATCATTGGATGCAAGCCAAGCACTTTGAGTTCTATGTTCGGGGATCCCGAAATGCGTGCCGCGTTTCTCCGCGGAGATCAAAACCGAGATCACCAAAAAAGGACACTCGTCAGTCTCGTTGGAGGAGTTTCAATTGCCCTGTTGAAACAATATCTACGTTGTGGAGAGATCAAGGTTAACGATCCCGAGATTACGCTGGGAAAATCTCACTACCCGGTCATTGTGCGGGCCATTCCGAACCTTGCAGCTCGGCAGCGAGAATCGATGACTATCATCTCGGCACCTCTTTTTGCCACCGAGGAAGAGGACATCGATCGGGTGTCGAGCCTCTTCGGGCTGCTCGGCCCAACAATGCAGATTCCCGAGCGCCATTTCAATATCGCTTCAGCTCTTGCTTCCTCGTCTGTCGCATTTTACGCTAGCGTAATTGCATCGTCAGCCACCGGAGCTACCGATGAAGGTAGAGATGCAGGGGGGCCACTATGCCGTGAAGCTGCACTTTGGATTGCAGCTCAGGCCGCCCGGGGAGCCAGTTGCCTCATTATGAGTGGTGAGGATCCTGAGCACATTGTAAGACAGGTAGCCACGAAGGGCGGAAGTACTGAAGTGGGCCTACGGTTCATGACTGAAGCTGGCATTGGGAGAATCATGTCCTCCACGGTCTCGGAATGTGGAAGAGCTACTGGAAACTTGTCAAGCTGGGCAAACAATTGAGCAAGGGATGGAAATTGCCACAGTAATCACGTAATTTACGCAATAATACGAGATGCCATTCGTTGACTTTAGAGGGCAAAAGCTGCTATGCCTCAGTTGCTGTCCGATAGAACTATGTGATGGAAAATGAAGATAAATTTTAGCCTAAGTAAGACTTGATCAATGAATCATAAAAGCATCTTGAACACAGTGCTGAATATAATTTTAAACTATCCTTGAATCAGAAATAGCTTTGTGGTATTTGGCTCGACCTTCTTTTTGTTATGAATCGTATGAATTCCAATTGACACTGGGTCTTAATCTGCTTCAAGAATTTCCAAACTATTATCCGTTATAGAAGAAGGAGAATCCAAGTTCAAGCGCCAATCAACGTCTTTTGAGTCTGTTCCAGAGCCTCTTCCTGAACTCCTTTTGTTAACCCATCGTGCCTTTGTTGATCAAGTAGACCCCTTAACAAGTTCTCAGCCTTGGTCTGAAATCCACAAAATAGTTCAATAGCCTGACTGAATTAGAAAGATTCTCACTCTACAGTTTTCGTGTCATTCAAGTACCTGATTAGTTTTGGACTGGCCTTTGCCATTCTCACGCTGAGAGAAAGCTTCGCGGAACTTTGCCTCGTCATCGATGAACGACAAACGCTTCGAAGCTTGGCTATCATCAGTTTTGTGATCAAAAATGGAGAGATTGAAGACTTCATCCTCGGAGTCTTCAGTATCTCTGAGTCCACTCATGAGCCCCGGTGGTAGCGTCAGTGCAGCTATACCCGCAAGCTTCATAACCTCCTCGACATCTATCAAGCTACAGGCTTTGACGCGTGTTGTGTAGGAGTACTGCTCAAAATACTGTTGAGCTTCCAAGCACAGTTCAAAGATTGGATCAACATCATGATAGCTACACCTATTAGCGATGGTATTAAGCAGTAGGAGAGGAATGCTTGCGTTTCGTCAAAGTGGACCTTCAGCTCATGAACAAATGGGGAAATTGAGATACACCCGGCTTCGGCAGCAAGAATCGCTTGCTCTATAGTGAAGAGTGTCGTGGCCAGTGTATTGATGCCTGTGCTTGTCAATTCACGGCATGCTTGCAGCCCTTCCCATGTCGCAGGGACTTTGATGACCAGCCTCGAAAGATCGAACTCGGGATCCCAGCGATGACAGAGATTTGAGATGCCTACATGTTTGGCGATTAGTTACTATAGGGACCGGACTATATGTAAAGATTGAATACTGACGTTTGGCATTCTCAACGATCTTTGGGGTTGAATACGCAAGCGATGGGTTGGCCATCACATGGATATTGCCCCTGATGAAGGGGATAGCTGTCAAAGAGACAGTAACCATCTGAAGATTCTTTAAAAATTTGCTTTGAGTAAGGGAAACGAAATATCTTACTGAGACTTCGACTGCAAATTCTTCCAAAGTGACGCCAGGAAACTCATGGTAAATGCCCCGAGCAAAAGCCACAGACTTCTGCAGGAGATCATATCTGCCTTCATTCAAAAATTCATAGTAGGAATCGGCCTAGAAAAATGTCATTTTTCTATATAAAGCCTCTTGTCCATGACGCTAACCTGGTTCGAAGTGCAGTCAACAAAATGATCATATGAAGCAAGGACTGTTATAACTAATATCAGCACTACATGATACCATCAGCATGAGAAGAAACAAACCATCAAGACTCAAGCTGTCGCAGTCAATTTGAGTCTTGCTCTGGAGATATGCGAGGAGGTTGACATTCGGTGGCATTTTAACTCGTAGTTTGCTTGGAGGCAAGGAAGAGGTGAGCGATGGAGATAAAAACTTTGGAGTGAAGTGCTGAGGGTGTAATATTGAGTCAAGTTCTGGGAGTTGACTGCTGATATTTCGACTGATTTAACTCAGGAGTGACCAAACATGTATTATCTTACTCTCCTGCCTCAAGCAGAACCATCACAATAGCAATACCATGAACCCCCCACCAATTCAACCGGAAAATCCTCGTGGCTTGCAGGAATATAGTTCTGTGGTCTAGGATAATATCTGAAGCTGAATCACATGTGGGTACAGAATGTAAAGACATGGGCTGCTCAGCACGTACATAATATTATCACATCTGTGCTATCCGAGATGCATAATGCACTCTAACTCAAGGTGTGGGACACTGACTCGATGAGACAAGAGAGGGGAGAGATCGGATACTATATACTCTTTCGGCCGATGCGGTCTCATGCAGAAATTATAGCATCACGCTCACTTTTGGCTTGGATCGTAGTAGCGGCAGACCTATAACCGATTTGGCGAACAGATTTCATCTCGCGCAAATCGCTCAGGTTTGGGAGGTTATCCACATTAACGTGACTGACCCCTTTTGATGCTATAGTTTTAAGTTTTCTCGAGGTATAGACACAACTAACCAGAGTACGATCTTAAATCTGTTACCCACAATGTTATCGACAACAGATGCACCTTACTTAGAGCATTGCTCGTTTCCTGTCACCAAAGCAAGAGGCAAAGGGAGCTGTCGCATCAAATCAATAGAGCTCGATATATTCCAGATTCATGAAAACGGCGCCAGTCGATTGTCCTTGCAGTCTTTGGTAGAAAGTGTGCAAGATTCTTGGGCAATCCTCCTAAACAACTATCTGAGAAGTACGTTGGTTTCATTTGCAGTGTTCTCTGGACATCGTTATCCAGAGAAACAAAAACCAAGTGGATCTGCGGAACATTACGACTTAGATGCCAGAATTAGAATCTGCCAGTATCGGGTCCCGAACCATGGTATTATAGGAGACGTACACGCGGAAAGATTTTATAACTTTTCCACCACAGCCTTCAAGGAAACACAAATCAATACAGCTATTCATTTCTCACGATCTGCAAGTGCCGAGGAAGCACAAAGGCAGTCTATCCTCGAGAGCATAGTTGATCAGGTGCTTGTGCCCTCATCTCAACCTCCTTGGACATCAGCTGATCGGGTGCATAGCTTGACTTAGTGCTGGCCGTTAGGTCAGAGCAGGACAATTGTCCCAAGATATCTCTCGGATATCAAGCATCTACAGTATCAACTCAGTATGCGAATGCCATTGCGAGATCGTTTCACTCCATTCTGGCTCGTGTCACCAGTCAAAAAGGATTCAACGTTCGCCTCGCAGGCATGTTGACCGGTGAAGACCACGAAAGGATTGTTTCATGGAATCACAAGGCTATTCATACCCAGAAGACATGTATGCATTACCTAGTGGAAGCCGTAGCACGAGCAATGCCGCATGCCGAGGCTGTTTGCTCATGGGATGGCTCGCTGTCCTATTCACAACTCAATAACCTCAGTTCCATTGCCGCGCGCCGACTGGCAAAGCTCGGAGTTGAGCCGGGCGTATTTGTTCCCTTCGTATTCGAGAAGAGTATGTGGACAGTTGTGGCAACACTGGCCATCTTGAAAGCTGGTGGTGCATTTGTTCCGCTCGACCCCCAGCACCCAGAGTCTCGACTTCGAGAGATTATAGCCAGTATCGGTGCAAATATCATTGTCTGCTCCGAGACTTTGGCTCCCAAATTCTCGACCTTGGTAAACTGTGTCGCAGTTATCTCTGCACGTACAGTTAACGCAAAGAACTGCAGTAGCCTTCACAATTTCTATTCTGCGGTAGTTCATCCAAGCGACCCGATATTTGTATTATTCACTTCCGGCTCTACAGGACTGCCAAAAGGAATGGTACATGAGCATAGTGCGATTTGCACACATGCCATAACCCACGGCGAAGTGATGAGCTATCACGGGGCGCGAGTTTTGCAATTCGCAGCATACACCTTTGATGTTGCAATTATCGACATTTTCACTACACTGATTTTTGGAGGTACGATATGTATTCCGTCCGAAGAAGAGCGAATGAGTAATATCATCGGAGCTATCAACAACATGAAAGCGGACTACGCCATTCTGACTCCCTCTTTTGCAAGAGTCATTAAACCTTCTGATGTCCCAACACTAAAGACCTTAGCAGTTGGCGGTGAGGCACTCTCCCAGGACGGACTGAAACAGTGGCTTGAACAAGTTTCAGTGATTCAGATCTATGGTCCGGCAGAAGTAGGCATCTGTCTCAGCATCGAGATGCGTCTTAACAAAACTCGAGCAGAAACCGTGGGGTTTCCTCTTCCAAATTGTTCATGCTGGCTCGTTGACCCTGACGACGTCCAAAAATTGGTCCCAGTCGGGGCAGTTGGAGAGATGGTCGTTGCAGGATCGAGTATTGCTCGCGGGTATCTCAATGATGAAGCTAAGACTAAAGCTTCTTTTATTGATCCCCCCTCGTGGGCAAAAGATCTTGGCCTAGATGACACCAGGTTTTTCAAGACTGGGGATTTGCTGCGATATAACACCGACTCAATGGATGGTTCCTTTGATTTTGTTGGAAGAAAAGATCAGCAAATCAAGCTGCGAGGTCAGCGGGTCGAGCCAGGAGAAATAGAGCACCATGTTGCTTGTATTCCTGGAGTAACGATTTCAATGGCAACTCGGCCAGAGCTGGGATATTTCAAAGGACAACTTGTACTGGTGGTTGAGATGCACAGCGAGACATCGCTCCAAGTCAAAAACGAGCCAATTTCGCTTCTACCTAATCCTGTTCTAACTTTGGAACACGTGAAAGAGTATTTGTTGAGGTTCCTGCCAGGATATATGATACCCACTACATGTCTCGTGGTCAGAAGACTGCCGTTTGTTCCGTCTTTAAAGATCAATAGAAAGAAGGTAGAGGCGTGGCTGGAGAGCATGATAGCAGTGCCAGGAGATCTCATGGGAAACAGCATAGGGGTTTTAGAGTCATCTCGACTCGATCCGTTTGAGCAAACGGCCATCCAGTTGAGCTCGAAGATTGCGGATATCATATCCAATCCTGGCCTTACGGGACTGAATTTCATCTTTCAAGCTGCAGGTATTGACTCTATCCAGATTATCTCCTTCTCTCTGTTCCTACAACAAACATACGGGATCAAGTTGCCAATAGACATACTTCTAAACTCAAGTCTTACAATCAGAGATTTGGCGGCCTTGATTGACACACGCAATGAGTCCGGCAAGAATGTTGTGGCCTCGCAAACAGCGAACCTTCTAAGCGAATATGAAGCAACAAGTCGAGCTCTGTTCCAGACATTGGAAAGTCTTCCACCCCTTAATCAACAGAGAGTGCCCGTAAAGAAAGTTTTGATCACGGGAGCAACTGGCTACCTGGGCTCTGCGGTCTTGCAGAATCTGTTGGAGAATTCAAGCGTCAACGTGATTGCCTTGATTCACTGTAATGAGCCTCATCAAGGCATCCAACGCCTCATCTCCTCAGCCCGAACGAAGGGCTGGTGGAAGGACGACTTTAGCACAAGAATCCAGTAAGTGATCTCCGCAGAATATGCTTACAAAAATCTCTCTAAGCCAATTACAGGGTATGGACAGGTGATCTCAGTGCTCTGCACCTCGGACTGAGTTCAAGCCATCACAGCCAGCTTAGCTCCACACTTTCAGATGCAGATATCAGCCTCAATTCCATCCAAGCAATCATTCACTCTGGAGCAAAAGTCCACTACAGTTCCGATTTCACCTCCCTAAAACACACAAACATCACCTCAACCTCCATCCTCCTCTCATACTTCGCACTCTCTCCGCACCTCCACACATTTGTCTTCGTGTCCGGCGGCACCCAGCCGGACGATGACTTAACACCCTCCCAGCTCTCAACGTCTCCTTCACTTAGCGCAGAAATCGCCCAGGCAGGCGGGTACGCGCACACAAAGCTAGTTTCTGAATTCCTCGTTGCAGACTGTGCCGCCCACCCTGCTTTCAGCGGAAAACGCATTTGTACCATCAAGCCAGGCTACATAGTTGGATCCTTGGAGGACGGACATTCAAATAAGAGCGATTTCATATGGAGGTTTGTAGCGGGGTGTGTGGAGATCGGTGCTTATAATCAGGAGGCGGTACACAGGTGGCTTTTTATCGCTGATGTTGATCTCGTGGCTGGTACCGTGGTTGCTCCACTGTTCAGCGAGTCTGGAGAAGAGGAAAGCGACGGCTGTGCGCAGACTCAAAGAATCCTCGATGGCCTCTACTTCTCGGAGCTTTGGGAGCTCTTGAGACGTGAGTTTGGATGGGAGCTGGATGCCTTGAGTGCTGGAGAGTGGATGGAACGAATGAAAGAGGCAATATTGGCGAAGGGGGAAAGTCATCAGCTTTTCTCGTTGATGCATGTCCTAGAACGCGATGGCACTGTACTTGGATCTGCCAGAATACCGTCGCCAGACCTTTCTGCCGCGGCAAAGGAGAGAGTCGGGGCTGTCGTGAAGAGTAATGTGCGGCACTTGGTTGATGTAGGGCTCATTTTTCCAGCGAATCTTGGGAAGGAAGTGCACGTTTGATTTCATAAGATAAAGGCTAGCTACTTGGTTATGAATTCGAAATTCTTTTTTAAGAACGAAATGGACCACACGAGAACACTGTGTTGTATCATCAAGATACGGTTCAGAGATTGTACCAGATGCCGAGCAAAACGAGCAAACCTGCTATCTCAGATACGGTGTACCACTCAAAATTGCTGTGGACTACTTTACCGAGCTTCTTCCCTCTCCTCACTCCATGCTCATCCACCTCCATCAGCTCCTCCCGCTCCTGCAGTGTCGGTGGAAATGCCATATACCGTAATGGAACACTCGCCTTAGCAACGACATCCAGGAGCTTTATTGTCGATCCAGGGAGCAATACGAGAGATCCAGATCCTATGGATGAAGCGAAAGGTCTGTTGAGGTACACCCGTAGCAGTAGCGGAGAGGAAGCGTAGGTGATGTAAATAAAGTGCATAACCATATCGGGCCTCATCAAGCGCTGGATGAGAGGCTTTCGATGAATAGCAGAGCGCTCATTCAGAGGAGATACGATGGAGCCGCTGGACTCGAACGTGAGTGGTATTGTTGATGCTGGCAGTATGGAGATTAGACAACGAAGTGCGTTGTCTGTGTATGTGTGTATCAGCTCAAGCTCTACTACTATACCGAAGGAGGTAACCAACTCACATGGAGCACACCAGACATCGAGACTCTGGAAGTGAATGACGCGTCCGAGGCCTACATGGCTGTATAGGAGGTAATTGTTAATCTTTTTAGCAACAAATGACGCCATGAAGATAGCCCATATCAATTTGAAACTCTGTTGCGATGTGATCGCAGTGAACTCATCGCCGGCGTGTGGGTAGAGCGCCACAGGTAGTAGTAGCAAGGCCAAAACATTGGTTATGGGTGCATATTCCCTAAGAGCTTGGATAATACCGATACCTCTCTGGGCGAAGGTGAGTTGAGAGGTCACTTTTGACCCGGGCAAGTAGAAGCCAAACTGCTTGTGCACTTCGATGCCGCTGTCTACCTGTCTATGTTTTAGTCAACCTATACAAGTATGGCAGGCGTTGTAATTCAGGCCTACCCAGCGGGTCCTCTGCTTGATGTATGAATGCAATGAGTCAGGTGCGAGACCGAACTGCAGGTCCTCACGGATAAAAACGACTTTCCACCCACTATTGCTCAGGACAGCGGAACACATGAAGTCTTCCCCCGCTTCGACCAAGGGCCAGCCGCCAATGTCTTTGAGAGCGCTTCGACGGACGATGTAGCCCGAACCAGTGCACATTGCTGCGTCGAGCCGATCGTTTAACGGTTCAAATACCGAAAACCAGACATCAAACTCGGCTTTTTGGCCTAAAGGGTCATTGTGGGGGACATTATAGTAGCACTAGAATAATATGAGTTCTATGTACTCTTGACGAATCTGGGTTCACTCACCTGCGGTGGACACGCAAGCGCAATATTGCCTTGAAGAATGAGATGCGGGACTATGCGCCTAAGCCAATCCTTCTCCGGAATCATATCTGCATCTAAGGAAGCTATAAACTCCGATCCTCCAAGCTCCTCGCCCTTTTTGATACCAAATTGAAGATTCCCTGCTTTAAAGAAACTCTTCATTCCTTCCTTTACCTCTCTGGAGAAATAATATACTCGCGGGCCCCCTGTTGCCAATGACTTTTCGCTCAATGCGAGCACGTCAGTTCTAAGTTTGGCATCGTGGCCATCGTCCAGCACAAGGATTTTGAAAGCTTGTGTGGGGTAGTCCTGTGCTATTGCAGCAGCGATGGTGTCAAGGATAATGTCGACCGATTCTCTATAGCATGTAACGAACACGTCGATAGTAGGGACCACTTGACCGGTAAGGCGATATCGTAGACGAGTAGAGCTGCTGCTAGAAGAGAAAAGAGCGAGAATCAAGTTAATGCCTAGGACCAGGTCTTGAAGGGACAGCCACAGCTCGGCGAGGAGTACTGCCCAGGTTCTCCAAAGGAGCTTCACACTGTGGTTCTGAGCTACTCGCGCACAGTGAATTTGGAATAGCAGATTGGAAAACCACAGCAGCCATGTACCGATATTTGAGATGAGGTACGTGAATGACCTTTGCTCGACAGGAAGAGGAATTGGTTTTATTTGTTGAATCTTGTACGGACCATGTTCAATATCGTCAGGTGTCATTGCGTAAGATTCTCAGTTCAGCGTGCAATTTGACTCAAACACAAGAGAAAGAGAAGGCAGAAGTTTATAGCAAGTGTCGGGTATTTTATTGAGCGATGCCTTGTAGCTTAATAAGGAGGGACAAATCGCAATGACAGAGGTGTGTGTATAGAGATACCTACTATTCTCGAGATTAGCCACTTGGCAAGTACCCGAATGACTTACACCCAGTTTCAATAGTGCGGATGAACAGACCCACTATTACTCGTTCGTACGTTTTGAGGCAGCAAGTGTACAGATAAAGCAACTGCAGGATTCCTCAATGGGAACAGATATCGGGAAAAAGCAAAATACTGCATGCTCATAATTGTGAACAGTTAGACTTGGCATATTTCCATTTCGTGTGCATGCTGTATCCCTATCAGTACCCTGCATCCCGTCTATATGCTTGGTAGAGCTAATCATGCTATGCATTAATCTCTACATTAGCGTGCGGCGATATTTTTGGGCAGCTTTACATGGCCTCGAGATTGCTTTGACATGTGCAGTTCTGAGCCATGCGGTCTTGCAAACCTGTGAGACTAAAGGCACTCTGAATGCCAAGATTTTGAAGAAGACTTGTTGCGTGTCCTCTGATCTAGGTCCTGGTTAGAGTCTGCATAAGAAGAGAGCAGCTTTAAAGTGTAATTCTCCACTTTCTATCCCATGAAGTTCATTGTTGGGAAATAGGGATTCACGTTCAGCACGTGATATCATTTCGCGAACTGCGGTTGTTACTATGGCAGCCAGCAGAAAAACATCACAAACAGCGAGAACGAAATTTTTGAAATTGAGCAACAAAAATCACATCTAGCAGCCCTCCTTTTGGCCAGTTGAGAAGCCCGAGCTTGTGC
>MU254229.1:0-20762 GCA_019669825.1 Calycina marina
TTTAAGAGAGGGTAACATGATCGGATAACATGACCCTATTATGTAATCAGCCTTAAGCGATCCTCTTAAAAATAGCCTGAGCTCGCTGAGGTAAACCCGTAACGGCCATTCGCCCGATCACGGGAACACGGGTTGGTGAGACTAGCGCACCTTAGCGAGATGGACATGACCTTACGTCGAAGCTCCCTGAGCTCTCTTTTTCCATTCCTTTGTCTTTTCTTCTCGATTCGTAGCGTAGCTACTGGTCCAAATACAATCGATTGACTTCTACTCTCTCTTTGACAATTGAACCTTCGACAGTATCAACCGGTATGCCAGCCGTAACAATTGCCCAATGAGTTCCTCGCCGCTTGTGGCCCTCCACTGATCGAAGAAATTCGGAGAGTCGCCATAGCTAGCCTGGCTCTCGGACACTATCCCAAAGCTTTCAAGAAAGCTAGAGTGGTAGTGCTCCGGAACTGAATGATGCCCCCTCTTCACACTTGCAGTCGTCACTTTTCCAACTTGCTATTTCTCCATCGCCGCAATTACACTCTCCTTCGAAACCTGTGATCCCATTACTGCAGCATGGCAAGCTTCCAATCTTCCCACACACCGTACAAATCTCATCAAAACAGATGTGCCCACCTTTTGAGTTTGGTTTACACAAGAGCCTCAAGCTTGAGTTCTCTTCTTGCGGGAGGTAGCTCTGGAGACAACTGCACAGTCCATTCCTATCACTGCGGACTGTACCTGAAGCGACAGATACCTAAGTTTGGGCGGTTAGCATGTCCTATAGGCATAGTACTTGAAATCAGATCCCAGTGTCCGAGTAGCAGAGCGAGATGTGTGATACCATCTTCTCACTTCTCCACGGTGACAGCACATAGATGCCTCGGAAATTATCGAGAGGAACAGATTCTACCTGGATACAAGTCGAAATCACAGCTGCTTGACCATTTTTGCATGCCTTCTTCGTTTTCTTACAGTCATTATCGATCTTACACTTCGGGCCTACCGTGGCGCAACGTTTACCTAGCGCTTTTTTTATTCTTTCTGTCTTGGACCTCAGGATATGGAAACAGGGAAGAAAACTTGTCGAGCAGGGAAACTCATGGTCAGGAGACAAAATCTCCTGCATCGTTGCCTTGGACTGCACCTGCTTCTCACGTCTTGGTGAGTACAGCGGTGTCCTAGGCTTTCCGGTGCTAGCCTGCTGGGGCTTCACCATACGTTAATTGCTGTCTTTAAGATCGAATATGAGTCCGCCTTGACAGCGGCGTCAATAGCTGCACTGTTGCTCCTTGCCAGCCCATGTGGCATCCTGTGCTCGGCGTTGGCTAAAATGGAGTCAGTAAGAGTAAACACTATACACTGATCCCGCAGTCTTCTAGAATACTTGGACAAGAGCACTTGGATGCTTGCCTGCCTCGAGCTCCTTGAGTGAGTACATGTTGTTGAGATCGCTCGAAGACTAGGGCCAGCTTCCGGCGAGGAAGAAAGACATACTCTTTTATGCCAGCCCCATCTATCGTATCTTTGCAGTCCTTGCACCTGGTAAGCTCACAGTCGTTATTCAAGTGACAGGGCCCACCAGCTGTTGAAGATACGGCTGACGGGTTCTTCGGGCCAAATAATATGTTCTAAGTACGATTCGTCGTCACTGTTTTTGAGTATTTGATAGGATATTCTTGGGCAATGCACACGGCTCACCATGGACCTAGGACGCGGCAAGCGCTAACATTGTGGAAAATGTATTTAAATGTCTAGTGCGTGGTAAGCAGAGTACTGGGGCCTCAACCTCGAGATACATAAATTATGTCAAGATTTGTGGGCGATGCTGACTTGTGTTAAGAGGTTAAGCAGATTTGCAACATCCTGTTGGAGCATTCATCTATCACGACAGCACCGACGGACGGGCTGCTTTGGATTCCGGAATGGAGGGTTTCATTACTGTGGCTCTCAGTACTGGCCTCATCTGTGAACTACATATTAGACAACCTTCCCCTGCAAGGGTAATGATCTTCTTTTCGTACGTTAGTTAGGACACGCTCAGGCGACGTGTGTCAAGATTATTGTTCTCACTTGGTACATGACTGACAATTCTCAGAGAGCAAGAACCAGTAACAGGTAATGAATACTACGAAGACCACAGCAAGTCGGCGACCACCGAGCGTTACCTGAGGTTGAGGTTTCTTCGCCCATCTAGTGCTGGCTGACTTCTCATGCGATTTGACTTCTGGGCACCAGCACAAAACACGGTCTAACTAGCCTACCCATCGTTCTACGGAAATTCCAAGCTTCCACTCGAACGTTGGCTTCGCCCCCTCGATATCATATCACGGTCTCGGCATCATTAAGGACTTGAACGTCTACAATCTCTCATACCTGCTGAAGGGCCGCTAAGATCTTTCCAACATCCGGCTTCTGGGACCGGACCTCGGTCTGGCGAGATTTCCTCCTCTTTACCGGCCTGTAGACGTAAATTTTCCATACTGTTCGACCGGTGAACGGAACCGTGGGCAATGTCTGTCTGGACAAATACCAATGGTGGAATGCGGCTCTTTCTTCTGGGATCTGGAGTCTGAAGTCGCGCCAGACTCTGCGATGGCTGCAAAAGGCGGTCCATAGCGATCCATCTGGTCCAACTGTTCCAACAGTCATGATCCGGCGGCCATGGCAAGATATGCACTCTTGAGATGTGAGTGTAAATTCGGCGAGGCAGTAGCTGTCTAAGTTATTAACACCTCATTAATACTCTTCTAGTGGATAGCTCATAAAACCTGACACATTCGTAAACCAAACATTTCTTGCATCGATACACAAGCTCAGGTATGTTCCCTGACAAAATTTCCAAACGTTATCTTTCAATAGGTCTCCCTCCTTGGCAATAAGGCTATCGCTTCCGAGGATGCTAGCCATACCTAGGACCCACTACTTCCTCATGCCGACAGGGGTACGTTTAATGATATGGAGAGTGGTTTTACCTCGTCCAAGAAACGTAGGCCTACAAACCCGTGCAACGCTGTAAATCTTTGGAATATACTAATGTGCTATAGCGAACCTGCCTTATCACTACCGTACCCCACGATGGCCACTGTTTATGGATAGAAGCATGAGGCTCTCACCAACTGCATGAGATCGGACTTATGAAAAATGAACTCAAAGATATGTCGAACACAATTACGCAAACCACCGCAGAGCCGCTCCCTGTAGCACTGTTTGTGAATCATGAAATTCGTCTTGAAACAAAGAGGTAATATGCTGGGGTACGTCGGATGGAGATTCCAACAAACCCAGACCTCGTTCATTCTCATTGATGGAAGTCGTCCCCACTACTCATCACTCTAGAAATCTAGAAATCAAACTGCTCTTATTCGCATCAAAATTCGATCAGGCCTATCTATCATCCCCCCCCCCTTCACCATACGCATTACTCGACTTCGAAAATGGACTGCGAGAAATGCTTACACCAATCGATCTCGACCAAGGATGCCAAAGAAAGCTATCCGGCCTAGGAAGGCTATGCACCAAGATTACGACGGTCCATCACCACCAAGGGTTCCTGGGATGCGATTCTATCTAAAATGCGAGGTACAAGTAGAAGAAAATATCATAGTCACATTACAAACACAACGAACAACCCATCTTCACACAGGTGACTTGATCTGCCTTCTACATGTGAGTTTTATGACAAGAGCTTCCACCCCTCTCCCCCCGAAAACAAGCTCCAGAAACCATCACTCAATACTTCTTCCCTACCGTGCTCTCAACGCATCAACGGTCACCCTGCTGTCCACGACGCTGAGAATGAGTATCACAACATGCACCCCGAGGTTGTGTAGCTTAGATTTCCAGAGCCACGACCGCCATTGCTCGCGCTTTTAGAGGCGAGATAGATAGGACTGAGAAACTTTGCAGAGATGATGTGCATGTTAGTGAAAGAGCCCTGGTTTGACGAGGGCGTAGGAATGGGAGAGAAAGAGCGAGTCTCGCGAGGTGTGACTGAACTAGTTGAAGAACGTCATTAAAAAAGACGAAAAATGCAGAATTTCTCCAAGAGATTTCGAGCATGGTCTCGATTTCCTTCCAGAAGTCGTAAGAAAAAGAGGAAAGATAGCGAGGTTGGTGAGCGATGCGGTGGGTAAGTCTTGGATGGATTATTTGGGCTGTCGGTATAAGCGGATGAATGAGGGGGGTTTGTTGGGAAGAAGGCCTTCTATGAGATGATGACGGGAAGGAGGGAGTGTTAGAGAATTGGTGGTATGGTGATTGAGACGGAGAGTGGCTGTGGAGTGATGTTTGAGAGCTTGCGTCGTTTGGCAGACTCAATCGGTATGAGTTGACTCATTTTTCACCCTCTGGACGATAGAGTTGTGTTGGACCTGATATAGCAATGATATTTACAAGACTTGCTGCCTGTGTTTTCCCATGCTAATTCGCCAGTACTCGTGAGCAATGGACTCGTTTCCCTTCAGTCTTCCAGAATGGACTCGTTTCCCTTCAGTCTTCCAGAAGCATCTTGCCCAGCGAGCGTAGGAAATCGCTTCTCGGCCTGATGAACAATTTGCTGCTGTCTCCAGAGTACACTAGTTCCCTTTTTTCTTCTAATTATAAAACATATTGGATCTCTGAGTACCAACAGCAAGCTAGCAGCAGTGAAAAGGTGCGCTTTTCCCCCTTAATCGCCTCGTCTAATCCATCGCCTCGTCTAATCCACCAATCAGTGTTCAATGCCCGTTCACGAGTTGATCCTGCAGTGCTCACCGAGTCAACGACCTTGTCTTTCTAGTCATCTGGCACAGATGTACCGCAGTATAGCAGAAGTTTACGTGTATCAAATCTCCGCTGTAACTGTACCAAAGCCAGATGCGGCAGTGAGGCCGAAGATGGGGAATCAAACTAGGGTCCATGCATTAAAACTCCATTTCAACCAGAGAATACTAGGCTTCAATGGTTGAAAATGGGCTAAACATGGCGGGCAATCTTCAGCACGAGCCATATATCGTTACCAATTCCAGGCTTCACACGCAAGGAAGATACCCTGTTACATGTAAAATGCCTGATCCCCGCCTTTTTGCCAGTGCAGCACAGCGCAGCAATATACCCCACGTATTCTCCACCCACACTGTTTTTCTTCCCCAGACCGCTGCTCGCACCAATAACATTCTGCTCAAGCCTCCTATTTCACGATAGAGATGCAGCGATGAGTTGCAATGCAATCGGGGCAACACCACAATGGCATCTAGTACATTTTCAAGCTGCCGAGATGGTGCATTCGGGTGGCTGTTGCTAATCTTGCTAAGCCTACATCGTCCTGCGGGCCTTCTCCTGTCCTGAAGATGAGACCTCATAACACTTAACCAGAGGAAAACACAGGGCAGATCGCCTCGGTGACATGTGGCTTCCTTTGCGGCGCTGGAGAAATAAGCCACGATGGGGAGTAGTGTAGAACAAGAACGAGTGTGCTATATGTAGGGACGTTGTGCCGTAGATGAATGGAGCTTCAGTCCTCTTTCACTACAGTGAACTCCCGGTCAGAAGCCAAGCCACCAGGTCAAGCCGCCAAAACCTTCATCATGAAGTCTCTCGTGCTGTTGGGTCTGCTTCCTCTGTCTCTTGCTGCGCCAGCTCAACGTAGAGCTGCCAGTCCTACGGTGACAATTTCATATCCCGAGGCGACGGTTATCGGTCAGCCAGGTGACCTTGTTGAAATATTCCCTGGTGTACCGTTTGCGCAGCCACCGACTGGGGATTTGCGATTGAAGCCTCCGCAGGCTATTACTACGCCGTTCAATTACACCGCAGACGCCAATGGCATGGCCTGTCCTCAATTCCTGCTCAGCACGGCTTTGAGTGATTCACTCTCAACTTCGGTGCTCGCACAGGTCTTGGACTCACCTTTATTCCAGACTTTGGAGAATGCAGGAGAAGATTGTTTGAACATCAATATCCATCGTCCTGCTGGAACGCAGGTTGGGGAGTGAGTAACCTCGAACGACACTCCCTTCTACAGCAGTTACTAACAACATATCACAGTAATCTACCGGTCATGTTCTGGATCTTCGGTGGCGGCTTCGAGCTAGGCTGGAACTTCATGTACGATGGAGCACCATGGGTAGAATCATCAATAACACGAGGTGAACCTATCATCTTCGTCACTGTGAACTACCGCGTTGGAGGCTTCGGCTTCCTGCCTGGAGCTGAGATCCTTGCTGATGGATCTTCCAATCTTGGTCTTCTCGACCAGCGTCTTGGACTAGAATGGGTCGCGGACAACATCGCTTCCTTTGGAGGTGATCCCACTAAAGTGACTATATGGGGCGAATCAGCTGGAGCCATCTCGGTGCTTGATCAGATGGTGCTCTATGGTGGTAACAGTACTTACAAAGGTCAATCTTTGTTCCGTGCTGCTATCATGAACTCTGGCAGCATGGTCCCTGCGGATCCGGTTGACTTCCCGAAGGGTCAAGCTGTCTACGATACGGTCGTTGCTGCTGCTGGATGCTCTGTAAGTCTATCCTACGCCTCAAATAGTCGGCAACTAACGCATATCCAGGGAGAGGCCGACACCCTGGCATGCCTCCGGGCTGCACCATATGCAACTTTCCTTAACGCAGTAAACTCTGTATCTGGCCTCTTAAGCTACAGCGCACTCGCGCTGTCTTATCTACCTCGTCCAGACGGCACAGTACTGACAGATTCCCCTGAGATCCTCGTTGCCTCAGGACAATACGCCCAAGTCCCCTTCATCATCGGCGACCAAGAGGACGAAGGCACACTATTCGCTCTCTTCCAGTCTAACATCAGTACCACTGATGAACTGGCGACATACTTCCAATCGCTCTATTTCAACAGCGCCAGTCTCTCGCAACTGAACGAACTCATTGCTACCTACCCCGATCAAACTACCGACGGCTCGCCCTTTAGGACTGGGGTGTTGTATGAAATTTACCCTCAATTCAAGCGTCTCGCTGCTATTCTAGGTGACCTCACTTTCACTCTGACCCGCCGAGTCTTCTTGAACCTCGCCACTACCGTCGCACCAACCGTGCCTTCTTGGTCATACATGTCCTCATACGGCTATGGCACACCCGTCCTCGGAACATTCCACGGAAGCGACATTCTACAAGTCTTCTTCGGCGTACTGCCAGACTACGCTTCGACAGCAACACGGGCCTACTACCTGTCGTTCGTCAACCACATGGACCCGAACGTCAATACCGGTTTCCTCAACTGGCCACAATGGAGTGCATCGAAGTCCCTCATGAACTTCTATTCAATAACAGCCTTCACGATCAGCGATGATTATAGGAGCGATACTTACGATTGGATGGTAGAGAATATCGCGAGCTTGCATATTTAGGAAGCATTGGGTGAAAGGATGGGCTGGGGCAGGCTTCATTGGGACAACGGAGTACCATCAGGAGTCGAGTGAAGTGGTCTTCATTATGTGACCTCATCACTTGCTAACTTAGCTAGAGTTAATCAACGAACAGGAGTAGTATTTAACTATAACTACCACTTATTACTACCAAGAGACTTTACCCCATACTTGACATGGTTCTAACAACGTTGTGGCGTCTCCGAAATCCTTGCTCGTACTTTATGTGATTTTACTCCATTCGTCCTATAATATCTCCCGAAGCTTATCTAACATATCCCAGTGACTACGTCGCATCCGTTGCTTAAGAATTCAACAACACCCTTCAATCGAACTCAGATCGAGCGAGCTACCAGGGTGTGTAATCGTCTCAATACCGTTCTCGCGTTTCAACATAGTACAAACACTAGGAATATTCTCGTGAGTAGTCCGATGGGTTCGTCCTTGTATACCGTGGCTTGGATCGTCGTATTTTTGTGGTATCCATTTCCGACTTGGCTTCGGACGATACTTAGGAGTCTACAAATATCGGGTTGCAGAGCTCGATTTAGAGTGCAAACTGTCACGGGTTACACCCGTGGAGTAGTCTTGGAGTTCTCCAGCGACGTACGCACGTGACAGAGCCTTCTGGAATCTCCACGTTAGGTATATAGATCAGCGCGGATACTAGCATTAGACGGTAATCGAATCTTCTTGTAGTTAGATAGCCTCTGTAGCTTCAACCACATGTAGTTGACTAGAAGCCCTGACACAAACCTCGGACTTGACGATACATTTGTGTGCGAGCAGGTGTACATTGATTTCGCGAACTAGTTACGACTGATATCTCCAAAAAAAAAAAAAAAAAAAAAAAAAAGAACAAAGGCGAGCACACCTTCTCCGTCCAAACCCACTCCTTTATAAACACCTTACTGCCTCTACACATTCTCTTAATCATCGCCCCTCGTAATACGTAACATCCGCCATGAAATCCCAATCATCACTGCTCGCATCCCTCCTCGACGGCCGCATCCCCCTCCCCACCTCACTCTTCACATTTGACGCGGCCTTCTCCCCCTTCAACCCCACCTCCACTAAAGACCTCAACCTCACCTCTTCGCAAATCCTAGTCTTCCCCCGTCCCTTCCGCCCTCGCGCTTCGACACGCAGCCCGCCTACAAAGCGCTTGAAGTCATTATCTCCTCAGCGTCCATATTCGTCCCCGGCGGTGGAACCCCGCAGCCGGGTTCCGCCGCGCTGGGCTGCTGCTGGGAAATTGCTCTGGTGATGAGCCAGATGTCGGAGCGAGGGCGTTCCATTGGAGCGTAAGACAGGATAGCGGGAGGAAGATGAAAAACGACAGCTTAGAAACGTACGAAGCATGAGATACCGAAGATCGACTCACAGTGACCTTTTTACTGACTGTGAGCACAAGGTGGTTCATGGATTCCAAGAAACCGTGTTGATATCGATTGAATCCAACACCCTGGCCTACAAAGAACCGACTCTGATCGACCAGTTGGCCCAAAGCGTCTTCGTGAATTCTGTGCCGAGGTAAACAAAACTGATCTATCGCATCCAACTAGTCTTGCCAATCGTTCAAGAGAAACAAAACTTGAGATAGCACAGGGCAGATCAAAGCTAAACATCATCACTATATTGATTGACGCTTTGCCTCATAGCGCTTCCATCACCGGCTCCACAAGATACGGTACGCCATATAGTCACTAACCGCAGGTGAGTCTTCGCAGAGTATCCTATACGATTTCTCTCGCTACCACTCCGTCGGCATCAACACCACAACCAGCCCACGTGCCATATGGTCCGGACTACATCCCATCCCCAGCAACAGCTCGCAATTCTCTTCGGAGCTTATTGTTCGGGAGAGGCGGTTGGTAGTAGGAAATGCCGATAGTTGATAATTGAGGAGGCTTTCTGTCGTTGTCAAAAATCTTCCAGAGGCTCTGGGCATAGAGGCTTACGAACACATATATCATCTAGATTGGGGAGTTGAGGAGACTACAATAAGCCAGTCATCCGGTCATCAGGCACTCAAAGTTAGCAACTGAATAAGTGACGAGAGACCTGCAAAGTGATGGACTCAACTTAGCACCAAGTCACCTTGCACGTTCGACGAAATTAGGTGCACTCCACGATGCATCTGCTATACACTTGGAGCCCCACACATCGTCAGACTGCAAGCAGCACTACTAAGGTTGAGAGAGGAATGAGAACCCTGCTGGCCAAGATGTATAAATGAAGAAAGTTTGGCTGTCTTATCCCTCGCCTTGAATGTCATACGTGTAGCGCCAGGTGACGAACAAATTGAAATCCTCAAAATCGGTTTCATCAAGCTCTAGTGACTTGGTGCCTTCGGTGAATTGACCCTGCAGTGAGAGTCAGCTTGCCTCGTACACTAAATCTCATGAGAGGATGACACCGCTTTCAGAGTACCCAATTCTAAAGGATGACGCAATTCAAGATGCTTTCAGAGAAGCTGGCTCCTGGAGCTGTACAAAAAGAGGGGAGAAAACCTGCGAGAACTTCATACCGTGGAGGCTGCGTTAAATTAAGGTTAAGAATGACCTGATTGGAATATCGTTGCGTACGAGGCCGGCGTCGATCTACCAAAGACATGGCATTTCAAGACCCAATCGTATAAGTCAGTCGATTCCCAAACGCCAATCGATTGTGCCGTGCGGACGAAGATCTTGTATTACTCGTCTAGTCAAGGGAAGACGGGGCGACGCGTCGCACAAGGCTCGTCGTAGCGTTCATTTCAAGGCTGTTACTTCCAAAGATACTAAGGCCAAAGCTCGTGAACAAGAGTGTCACGGGACAGAGTGCAAGTACGTGGACAATTGCGACTAGGTTGAATTGATTGATTACAAGCAAAGAAGAGATTCTTAAGGAAATCTCTTCTTTACTTTGGGGAACGAGCTGGCTCATGCTGTTCCTCTAAGGCTGTGAATGGCTTCGTAAATGTAGGAAAGTCACCTGATTCGAGCCCTTGACAAAGAGGCATTGCCGTTATTGAACGCCTTCGTTTTCGTTACTAAGGAATGGCGAACGTACGTTTATACCGTACGAAATACCGTCTAAAAAGGTCGGCAAGATGACTATGAAGTTCTATATCCGAGAGATATTACCTCAGATTCAAGTCGAACTCCAACGTCGAGATCTAACGCTTTCGCAAGACAAGGACTCGGCACATAATAACCAAGGAACTAGGAATTGGTTCAAGGCATACGGTATTCCATATACAACGTCGGCTGGCAAGGTGCCTAATTTCTCGATATTTGAGGTGGTTTGCGCAGTCATTGAGATGCGCATTTCACGAGGTTCCAAGCAAGTCATACGAGGAGGCATTGGCTAATTTTAGCTTAGTTCTTGATCAATTAGATCAAAAGAATGTAGATAAGTGCTACGCAACGTACACGAAGTATTTGCACCACTGTAGGAGGCGTGAAGGTCAAAAAGACAAAATACTGAGTATCGAATTTAGATGTTGTTGTCAGTGCTTGTAGTCAATTACACGTGATTGAAAATGTCAGTCAGTACAAGAAGATTTGATTACCGTTTAATGCCTTTGTCCTTGCTGACCTATATACACAATGTGCAGGTTCTAGAAGTTTTCCTCACGTGGAAGTTCTAGAAGTTTCTATCACGTGGCGTTTCCCGCAGCTCTATAATCACATACGTCGCTGGAGCACTCCAAGACTACTCCACGGGTGTAACCCTTGACAGTTGACGCACGAGCCAATTTCTGCCCCGAATTCCTCCCCCTCTAGACACTATCGTCATGTAGCCCAATTTCGACATCGCCTATAGTTTAGGTATAGATAACCTTCAGCATTTCGACCAGTGCTGCTTTCTTTAATAAATCTCTTGAGCAAGGGTCTAACCATTAGTCGGTGCAGCGGACTATCCTCTGACGTGTTCTCGGGGATTTTAGCCATTGCTCGAGTTCCAAGTATGACTGAATTTCTAGAGATCACGGTATTTATGATAAGATTTTGCAACTGAGGAACCAGAGCTTTGTTGGCGAGAGTCCACAAGGCTATGAGTTCTGCGAACTCCATGTCAGAAGCAACTTCCTTGATCTCTTGGGTATACAGCAATGATAAGAAGACGCTGAAGGCTTTGGGATTTGTATCACCTAGGTCCTTGGTCTGTGTGGTGCGTTCCATGAAAGATCCCTACAGTGTATCAGCATATTAGAAACGGAATCCTGGGTTGGGGCCTGTTGGGAGCGAGTTTAAGGAGACTCATATCCTAGATTGGCTTGATAGCTGCAAGTGCCCAAGAATTTCCAGCTCCGGAGTTCTGTAATGTGGTTTATCAGGACTCTGATCACTTTTCCTCGGCATGGAACTGCAAACGTCAATAGTAACTCCAATAAAAATATTTAAATTTTTGTAAGTTGAATTCTGAAGAGCTAGATATTTCTGCTTCTATCGGACAAGTTCGTGCGTTATGGCCAGTATTTCCGCAAGTACTACAGCGCCTTTTAGACGGTTGTCCCTCGACCTGATTTCCCCTCTCCTCACGTAAGTCGCGTCGAACCTGCTCATCTACTTCTTGCTGAGATAAAGTACCGTGTGCATCCTTTACCGTAAGTGTACTTCCTGCCCGGATACGGTTCTTTTTAGCCCTACGACGCTTGCTAAGCGCTTCATTTGCTGTCCGAAGGGTACGTAACTCAGCTGACATAAGGGTTACCTCATGGGCTAACTGCTCTGTACCTGTCAGGGTGTGGGTTGGGTTGGGACAGAGGAACGCTGTTGGAAGGTATTCCATTGAGTTGATAGAATCGTCTCGAGGTCTACAAGAGAGGGGGAGAATATCGAGTCTATATACGAATCTAACCCCTGCGTAGATCAACGAGTGGTTGTCGCGTTTCGGGTGGCATTTCAACCCCTATTCATACCGTGACAGTACCCATCACTAATGAGAGGACTGTCTCAAAAAGAGGGGTTGGCGAACTTCCCCGGTGTCGGGCAACCTTTTGCTTCACTAGAGGGCGTCAGTGGGTTTATAAGGCGTATGGGAGACCCAAGGTTCAGCGTCGGCCGCTGGAGGTAGAGGAGGAGATGGAGTCCGTAATCGAACATCAAGCTTTAAAAGAACAGCTTGAGGGTAAAAAGACACTAGGCCAGCCCCGCGGAATCCAGCCTGAGCGTTTGCGGCAGTTATTGACTTTTTGAAAGCTGCTTTCAAGTCAAGGAAGAACTCGACCTTAATGATATGGCTGATATGCGCCTTAATAAAGGTCTCGATTTGTCGACTGTATGCTCGTTTTAACACACTAACTCACCCTACATCGAGTGGCTGGGTAAGATGAGACGAATGAGGAGAACAAAAAGTGATGGCATTATGACTCTTGCAATAATCTTGGAATTGGGCCGATTCGTGGCTCACGTTCCCCTTCAAGACAAGCATTCGGTATGTGCCCTTCGTCCGAGTAGCAGTATGCCTATCGAAGTGTTTATCCGTTTGAGACCCGTCTCATTATTTGTCCATCCATTACTTGTTGGCTTGATGACCCAATCGTTCGGAAGATCCCCCTCAGTGTACCAATTTGCGAGGTGGTTCTTCACTTGAAGTACCAACAATGGAGGCAGTGTCCAGCCTTCACCACTTGTGCATATAATCGCTGTAGCCCATTCCTGATTCCCTGGCTGAACTGCCTTGCCTCTGCCACGTCGATCGGTGCGTGTAACAGACATAGAAGCGCAAATTGTACCCATCATAAACCCCATCTCGTCGAAGTTGTAAAATCACAGTCTAGAACGCCATATTTCTCCCCCATATTCGCAACAAGTCGAAACCACATGCTTATAAGCTCGAGATCTTCGCACAAGGCCCTTTGAAAGTCGTAAGTGCGATTAAAACGCGTCTTTAATGGTATTTGCCATTGTACTAATCGATGGGTCCAGAGTTTTCCTATGGGGTTTTGCCCTAGCGATTTTAAAATTAGATTGGCCATATCTTCAACACCAGCAAGTCAGGGCGCAAATCCTCGTAATCCCAGATCAAGTTTATATCTAATAAGTACCTCCTCTTCTATTTCGGTCAACTTAAGACTGGCTGGCCGGCGTTCGCTCAGAGTAGTATGGCCGTTCATTGGTGCATAGAGTGTAGAATATGGCACTTTATGGATGCGGCAGCGCGTATTTTGATATTTTGATATGTCCGAATAGCATCGATAGCTAGGATGGTTTTCTCTCTTGACTTTGGGTTTCCATGGCTGATTGTTGAAAAATCGCGTGTTGAAGTTAAGGGGGGAAGATGATGGGGGAGTGGACAAAGTCCTGATAAACCACGTTAGCAAATTTTGATCTACTGGATGGTACGATGTGCCCGGTTATCTGATGGGCGTTAGCGATAGCTTCTCGGACCAATCGTAGAGTCTGGCTGTAAGAGAATCGTTAGTCTGTTAAAAGTACTATTAGGCGTATTTGTGTAGCTGGTCTGGCTAGTAGTGCTGGTAGTGCTGGTAGTCGCGTTTGACGTGGAAGCTCGCACCACCACCTATAGTGGATTAGGTGTTTGGCTCGATACTTGTAACAGATTGTAGATATCAGAACGTATTAATACAATCCTTGTGTATACAAAGACTGATCCATTTTCCAGATTGTGTAAAAGCTTTTGATACAATGATATCACATCTCAGCAACAGCTAGCTAAGCTAATCTCAGTATCAGGGTTGTAATGTCAATGCCGGCGTGCCACTATCGGTCATATCGAGTCACACCCTACACAGAGACATCTGTTCTATGCGGGAAAATCCCTGAGTTCCTATCACAACACTTCATTCCTGCGTACTTGTTCTCCCTCTTTCTCTCATACTGGCTCAAGCAATGGCTTGTCGCGGTGTGGATGTTGTTGATTCATGTACATCGAGATGGGTCGACTGCCAGCCAGACCTCCGACACGCCCTCATTTCGAAAGACACATGTTATGATGGATTGGCAGTGGCTAGGCATAGCCTTCCATACGTAGATATACTGAACAGTATTGATATCCGTTATCAGATGCCAGTGATAGGAGTTGAGGTATGCGCAGGGGAACAAGCATCACTAGGCGCCTGTTCAAAGATGGACATGCCGCCCACTACAATCAAGGGACATGCCGGACGATAAGTCGATGAGAGAGTTGGAGGAAGGGTTTCGTGTTTGATTCATCTCAAGAGTCAGACTATATACGAGGTAATGATCCGTAGGCTTCGCCGCTGGGAATTAGGTCAAAATTACCGCAAGCCGTACATCAGAATGTAGGTAATTTCCAATGCAATGGCCTACTAAACCTCCACTACTGTACATTGCCAGTTGCCAGTATTTTGCTTCATCACGAAAAGGTCTCTACAAGGAATTGCCATTTGTGATGCTGTGCTGCGACGACCCGTCCTTCCGCATGCCCTCCCGTTCTTTACTTGTCGTTGAGGTAGGTGAGTATCAAGACATGCCTCTGTACGCATAACTTCTTCAGTAAAGAAGATAACAGGATGAAGCCTACGCCATCTCCATCTTCACGTTTGATGTTACATATATCAATCTATATGTCTGTATTTTTCTTGACTATCTATGTTCTGCTTTCATCATCTTCGTACTCCCAAAAATGACTGTCGAACGGATTGCCTACGACAACACACGAATATGCTGGTAAGCTCCAGCAAACCTTTCTCATCTGATCTCCGTAGCGTTACAGCTTGTTCTGGCAAGCGCTTCAGAGTGAAGCATGTAATCGTTGTCATAAATAAGATGTAGGCACAGTGCCAATATGCTCTCTGGCTCTTCTGACATTGATAAAAGCTGATGATGCTGGCTGGATGTGTTCAAGACTGTTAAGAATATTCATTTGTATATTTGGGCAGCTCTTCTGTGCTTTGACATGCTCTACCTCTTCTTCCTTGCTCCTTTGCCTTTAACTCGATACTTTCTGACAGGAGCAGTACCTGTAAAGGGTATCACTGCCAACACTGGCAGCATCTCATTAGATCCACATTCGCCTTCACCACGCATGTGTCCATCACATTCAATTGTCGCTATCCCTTTTTCGCTTCCTGTGTTGTACGCTGAAATCCTCAGCACGCGAGTTCGGCGAAGGTGAACCCCATGTCCAAGCAGTGGACTTGAAAGGCAATAAATTTTCGTCTTCGGCCTGTAATTTCCAGAGCATCAGGTTTATCGTCTTCGGGTCTAGTATCTCGTGACTGTTGCCCAGTTGAAGACATAAAAGCTCATGCACCTGGACAGGCCAAGGCACACACGTTCTCACCCATGCTTTGCTTCTTACACTTCTTGCACTTCATAAATAATTCAACATTTTCCATGTATAATTCACTCCCATTTCAACAACACTTGTCATTGCCATTGTATTCCGATTGCTGAAAATTCACCAGCTGTTGACACCATACTTCTTTCCCCCGTTGATCCCTGACAGATCTGAACAGAGGCATCGACGATGGGCCGAGATCAACGAAGAACAGAGGCATCGTCCTATCCTCACATAGTGACCCAGCGCAGCGCTGGCCAGGCAGCCACGCTCACAGTTGAAGACACATCTAGTTTCACCCAGAGAGAATCTGTGGAACCATTGATAAAGGAACAACTTGCATTGACTGCCCAGGGAGTACACTTTGGTTGGCAAAACGCACACTGTTCTTTGTCTGACATCGACACCAACAGTACTAACACGACTTCATCATCACAAATCTTCACGTTTGCTCAAGCAACCATGTCAACAAACGCGCATGTTCACGGCGAAGGTAGCACAGGCGACGATGCCAGCTCACATGAAAGAAATATTAGCAGCGCATCTAGAGGAGCTAAACTCAAGTTCAGCAGGAAAAAGAAGAAGTTTATGTCACTTTCAGAGTTTGAAGACCAGGAAGCTGCAGCTGCAGCAGCGATCCAGTGCGCTAGCGAAATACGAGATTCTGCTAACTCCGAAGTCATTGACCCCAACCCATCATGGCATTTGACACCCACTGTTCCTCCAATAACAACGCATGCCCAGGGGTTATCCAATTCACCTCCGCCAAGAAACGACAAGAAGCTTGGAGATCAATTGATGAGCAAGAAGCTCCGGAAGACTCACCGCAAGGCGAAAGAAGCCGCTGCATCATCCACGACCGTGACAGCAACCGTACCCGCCAAGGAGACTACCGTCACCTTAGATTCAACAACCGATGACTTTACCCCAACACCAACAGAGAAGAGATTCCTGGCTGAAGCTGCAGAAACTGCAATGGAGAATCTCAACCCGAATAAACTCACCATGGGAGGCACTACAGTAATAGCTGCTAAGACTCTCAATCAACATGCACCAGATCGTGTAGGCATCCAGCATTTCCTCAATCAAAACCAGAATACATCTACTCCGTCAATAGAGTACTCCACAGCACATTCATTAATGTGCGATGAGTCCCGAAAGGTCAGTGATGAATCGTTCGGCCTAACACAAGAATTCAAACAGTACGTACAGCCTTGCCTACCTCATGATATTAAGTCATGGAGCAGCACAGCAGCAATAACTAACCCTTCTAGGCACCTCCAACGAAAGACCCTAAACTCCTTCAAATACGGTATCAGAACTCTACGAGACGCTGACGAAGAATCAATCGACCTCCCAGCTGCGACACTTCCAGGTCGACGCCATGGAGCTGCAGATGACTTTGATACTGTTGAATGGGACGGACAGGGCACTTCCGATCTAGATAACTCGCCACAACAACTTCCAGTACAAGTGAAGAAGGTCGAAAACCTATACACCACTGCGGGCACACTTGTCAATCCCAATAGTAACACAGCACCGTTGTCTGCTCCTCAACGTATTCAGCGGGAGGGTGCTGGCCGAAGACACGCTATGACAACACCACAGGCCAATCAGCAGAATGCTGCATATTACGCCGCCCGTCCTTATGCCCATAATCAATATCCGCAACATTACAATCCAAACCCTGTCAATGCCAACTTCCAACATGGCCAAGGTTTGAATACTGGATGCGCAGGGTACGGCCAGGCTGCTCCCACGACACATCCAATGGCCGAATATGGAATGGGTGCCATGGGCCAGTTCTTCAACGGTAAGCTTCGGATCTTCATGTGATATTACCTCAGTACTAATCGCGATTCAGGTCAAACTCCTACTTCCCCCTACCCCGTCAATGGCTCAGGATACGCAACTAGCACCAGTGGCGAGAAGTCAATATACGAAAATTCTCTTAGCACAAAGTTAGATTCTTATGTCACGAACAACACCCATGCAGGCTACGAATATCGCTCGGAGTTCCCAGGACGGGTCGCCATGCCCAAGCCTGTCAAGAGCCAAGATGCGGAAAGCTCTGCGATTACCCAGAGACCGACAATTCCGGTAACTATAACCTCTGAAGGCCTGCAGGTTCTGTCCCGGTACGACAATCCCATCAAAGACGCCATCAAAGATGCTGCAGGGAACCACGTCGCCACCTTGGTTTGCTCAACATCGCCGAAACCAGATACTATTGCTGTTCTTGATTTACTGCCAGGGAAGGAGCAACTCACCGGAGAGCTGAACCGCTCCTACCAATTTCCACCACTGGGTCTTGATTCTCCATCAATGGCACAATCGAACCCATTATACGGCGTAATTTCTCCCTTAACAGCCCCATGTGCACCAAGCAATCCACCAGCAAGAGGTCCGCAACCGTTGACAGCAGGCCCACCTGGACAAAGATCGCACCGCACGACGAACAGACTCGCTGCAAATTCATTGGAAACCCAGTGGCCAAATCAAACTCCAGTACTCAGTAAAGGAGCCCAGTTATGGCAGTCGTTGGGATATCCGCTCAATCAAGGATTTATAGACAAAAACCTTTACGACCAAAATCAGCCTCCAACCCACCCTCGTACTCCCGTTTTCGACACTGCTCCCCCTGAAGTAGCCCAAAAATACTACCCGAATGGCTTCAAGCCACGTACATACAAGCAAATGTCAGCTTTAACAGCAAAGGAGACGGAATTGGGTCGTCAGCCCACCACAGCAGACATGAAACCATTTAACATCGCCAAGATCATCAGCGACAACAACTCTGGTGCGCGACGCTTCCATATGTCTCTTCAGCAAATTGACGCCGAGTATCAACTACGACAACATCCGGATTTCAAGCCTGACCCTTGCGAGAACTTCAACTTCCCACCACAAATTACCGTCGCTGAGATGAACGCTATGCCACTTCACGAAGCTGCTGAGCCAATCTTCAAGGCAGCCTATGCTACGCTGCTCAGATATCAAGATCGAGGTCCAAACTCTGACAGAATCAAGAGTGGCTACGAGACCAGCGCAAATAACCTTGTCGATCGCAGCAAAGACGGCAACAAAACTTTCTTTGGCGAGGACTGGGGAAGGCCAAAGACGAACCGTTTTGGCCGGAATCCACGCTACAACAATAATAGTGGTGTGACTTCTAGTTCTGGCAGAGGCACTCATCGCCTATGACTAGCTGTTGTGGTGGTATAATGACAACTTCTGCTTCATTTTGGATGTTGAAGCCTGTTTATACATGTTTTTGTGTCAATGGGTAATTTTATAGCCAAATCAGCACTTCTTTATGTATAAATTGCTCGTAAGCATCTCTGTTTCTTTTGAAGTGCAATGGCGGCATATGCTTGTCACTGAACAGCAGTTTGCTTGTCCCTACTTATGGAAAATATTAGCTACCGAAAGGAACCATTGTAAGGATAATTGATTTGATTTGAACGTCTCAGTCTTTGGCTGCTTCTGGCCAGAATTCACCTGCATGTTGTTATATGCACATTCCTCCAGCCGTCCAGTTATGCACGAAGCTATCATACAAGAGGTTGTGTGTATGCTACTACCTCTCAGGCAATTTCCACAAGGTCAAATTTCTTCCTCAGCCTTCTCCCCAATTTACATCACTTATCAAATACATGCGGTCGTCAGAACGAATAGAATGTTCTCTTGTCACGTTGTGAAGTGAAAGCAGCTTTATACTGACAATTAGCAACCCTTGCTCTTCTTTTCTGGTCTTTGATGGGAGTCTATCTTAGGTCCTTTACGTCAAGTTTATGGCTGCGTGCAATATGCCACTACGCCTTGTTGAATGCGCTGAATTTCGAGCCTTCTTGCTTACCTAAAATCTGGGGTTGACAAACAACGTAGTTTATAGGCGAGTGGAACACTAATTTCAACCGATCGAACAACAACTCAAATTACTTCAAAACTACTAATCCAACGAAATTCAGTCTAAAACTAGCTAATTTGTACTCTGACTACACGTTCGAGCTGTGTGTGAAGAGGATATGCAAATACTACACTTCCCCCGAGCTCGTGTTGTTGTGGTTAACCCTCCAATTGATCCACCACTACTACCTCTTCTTGCTGATTATCATGACCAGCTATTGCTTGTAGAATCTCTAAAGCACTAGTCGCATCTCCTCTATGAATATATTTAACTCTACGCTCGCGTTTGCGTCTTATTTTGGCGTTTGCGGCCCGTAGTCAAGTGTTCTCGTGAGCTAGAATTGCGGCGTTGTGCATAGCTAAATTGCATCCTTTGATCAACTGGTCAATTGCCTCGACTGTATAACTTGGTGGTGATCTAGAGGTATATCTAACAAGTCTTTTAACTACTTCGCTTTGGCAGATCAATTCAGCTGTGTTGTGTGGTGTCTCTGGAGCCCAGGAAGTCGGTATAGTCAGAGGAGGTGTAACTAGTCTGTCAGTTATATCAACTAACAACTGTTCTAAAACCTCACTTGGATTTAGAGGAACAAGTCCAGCTGCTCTGAAGCCATTGCGAATTGTGTTTAGGCTAAAACACATTGGGCGAACACGTCGATATATATTCAAGAATCCTCCTTGTCGATATGGTTGATTCCAGCCCGTATCTCGGCCGACACCTCCTGACCATACACCTTCTCAAGAGTTGCAAAACAACTAACATCTAATGGCTGTAGCAAGTGTGACGAGTGCGGAGGCATACAAAGAGTTATAATATTGTTTGCCTTGCAATACTGATCGAATTGAGCTGTATTGTGGCTGCCATGACCATCCACAATCAACAGACGGTTTACTCCAACTGTCCACGGTCGAGTAGTTTTATCGAATATCGACTGTAGCCAGTACATGCCTATTTCATCTGTTGTCCAGCCATTTTCACTAACTTTGATGTCCCAATCTCCCGGTATAGTTTGGAACCAGTGTTTTTGATAGAGCTTGGCTTTGAGTAGAACTAACGGTGGAACTAATCGTCCAGTTGCGCTGACAGGTTCAATAACAGTAGCCCATTCTCTATTCCCAGGCTGTATATAAACTGATTAAATTCGATGTGCTCCAGTTACTACTTTAGCAGTAGAGATAACTCCCATCTGGAAGCCGCTTTCATCAAAGTTGTATATGTCGTCTACTAAAATCC
>MU254230.1:0-20712 GCA_019669825.1 Calycina marina
ATGCCACTCTGGCGTTCTTGGCGTTCATCCGCTTGACAGCACTGCTTAGCGAGGGCCTTGGCCCGAGCACCTAAGTGGGTTCTAACCCTCACACATAGGACATCTTTGAATCCTTCGCTAGCGTCTGTTGTATCTGTGAGTCAAGGTCATGATGTCGACCCGGTTGCTGGGACCCTGCTCTCTTTAGATGGCACGTCTCTTTGGCCTTGTTCCACTCGGTGAGGCCAGCTGTTCTAATAGCGCTCAGCTGGGCCTTAGTCTTTCTTTCTATAAGTCCATTTCTGGTCTTTGGGCGAGCCGGGCAGGCACACCAAGAGCCTGCGTGTGCCCCGCTGCAGTTAGGGCATTCAGGAGGGCAGTCGCACTCCTGTGAGTTGCATGGCGTTGTGTGGTCCTTGGTTGAGTGCTCCCTTGAGCTACAGGCGAGGCATTTCCTGGTTCTTGTACACTTTCTTTCGTTGTGGAAGCCTCCGCAGTTGCCACACTGTGTAGCCGCTCTTTGCTTCGGCAGCGAGATCATGGCGAACACGTCCACACCGATTAGAATTAGGCATCTAGGAAATTTAGGGCCTTGTTATGGTCTGAACCACGCGGTCACTGTCCCTAAATGGCCTCCGTCCTTGGCTATCCTGCTGTAATATGCCTTGATTGGCTGCTGTTTAGTGCTTAGCTGTATCTCCTCTTCTAGTCTTTTGCTTGTAATCTCTTCCTCTGAGTTCGAGACAAAGTCCCAGTGCCTAGTAGGTACTCTTGAGATGATTACTCTCAGCCAGATATCCCTTTGTTCCACTCTCTGTGCCTCTAGAGCGTCTTTAATTAGGACACTATGCTTGGCTAAGATTTTTACGCCTTCATGGATTGTTGGTACTAACGCTATACCCGTGGCTATGGCTTCCGCTTTCTTTAGACAGGCCTGAGCCTTCTTTGGTAGCTTGCTTCGGATGTATGTGCATACATCGTATGGCTGTCTTGTTTTCCAGATGTTATCATTTTCTAGTCTGACAAATAGTCTGAGGTCGCTGTTTGGCTTATACCTTGGCGCTTGGCTTGTGGGTTTCTTAGTTCCCCCTGGCTGGCTAAGTAGAGGCTCGTTGTTCTTCTCAGTATGCTGGCGAATGTGCTGGTTTTCGTGGTCAGACTGTGGTTTGTGTGTTCCAAAGAACTCCTAGCTGGTTGAGCCCCCTAGCTTTCTTGCTGCTCGTGCCTGCTACTCTCTGGGGCTAGTTTAGCGATCAAAGTGTATTGGTCTGTGAGGAAGCTTTTGAGTGCTTGGCCAAGTTGTAGGGCTTCTGCTCTGATAGTAGCTGGCGCGTTCTCTAACTCTGTCTCTAGAAAGCGGGCATATTTCATGAATAGGGAGGTGAGGGCTTTTTGTCGACTTTCTTGACGCGTTGCTAAGCCAAGGACTTCTTGAGAGAGCGGCCCCGTCTTCTGGGCCGTAATAGTGACCGGTCGTAGGGGCTTAAAGCTAATTTTTATGCTAGTTGCTGCTCTAGGACGCGTCGGGGTCCCAGGTGTCGTTTCTAGGTGCCTCTTTCTGGAGGGGGGCAGCCCTCTTGGGAGGGTCTCTGGTAGAGGAACTTCCAGAGCCATATTCTGTGATTTGACGCGTGTATATCGAATTTTCGTTGTATCACACTGACGTCCTATATTTCGTAGGGTTTCCAGGACATGTGCCTTGAGCACGTGGTTAAATAGGAACACACACACAGTCGAGCCTCCAGAACAATATGCAAGCAAGAGAGAAGGTTTAACATCACACGAGTCTGGAGTTGTTCGCTGCGGACCATGGCAGAGAGGCGCCTAAATTTCTAAGTCAACTCGGAGAGGAAACAAGTAACCACCTAGATACTTCTTGGGCTTTGCTTTGACACCAGGGGCACATCAAGGGTGACATACATGAGTCAGGTGATTCAGATCCCAAGACCCACAAATTCGCGTCTACCAGTACACATTCTCCAACTTGCACCCCACACCACCATTACCACGCCATGCGAGATCCAACCTACAATGCCCATCTGCATTGAATGCCGATACCCCGTTAAGACTCTCTATACAGAATACAGCGGTGCAGATGACAAGTCCAGCGGCCATGGTGTGCGCCTGACTGTATGCAAAAACTGTGGACGATTCTGCGATAAATATGTTGAGCATGATTATGTGGTTCTGTTCATTGATCTAGTTTTGATCAAGCCGCAGGTATGGAAATGCTGGAGAGGAGATGGATGGATGAGAACGAGTGCTGATTGAGATCCTGGCAGGTGTATCGACATTTACTGCACAACACATTGATGCGCGAACATGATCAATTTGATGTATGCACCAGTATCTTCTGCGAGAACTTATGCTGATAGAAAATAGCCCTCAATAATGCGCCTCGGCATACTCTTCCTACTTTTCGACGTTTATCTAACATGGGCGCGAATCGAGAAACAGACATCTTCCAGCGCCTCAATGGACGAACCCAGTAAGAGGAACTTTCTGCTGCTCGCACAACAGCCGATTGTCTTCCAATACATATTCTTCCGTATATCTTCTCCTCTCCAACTGAAAGCCATCACTAATGATTCCCAAGTAATCCTCTGTGCCCTCTCCACCCTTGCCTTCCACCTCTCCATCCGCATCCTCTCTTCCTCACCCTACTCTCCCCTGATTCTCTTTGGCCTCATCCCACGCTATCCACGCCCCAATAGCGTCTCGACCGCCCTCCTAGTATCCTCATCCACGAAACTATTCCCTATCCTTATGGTGATCTGGGACTACGATGTTCCTGCCGCCGCACGTTCGCTTGGCTGGGCAGTGGTCGCGAATAATGTGGAGGCATTGAAAATCCTGCTGGGTTGCGGGTATGGGACTGCGGCGATACTAGCGAGTGTGGGCGCGATCAGTAGATGGATGGTAGGTAGGGGAGTGCTGTGGTGCGTTGGGCTGGATGGAGTGGATCCGGTCGGTGATTCGGGCGTTGCGCCTGATGGGAAGGCGTTATGGGCGCTGGTTGAGCTGGGGAGGGAATGGGGCGGACGGTTGGGAATGGGGTAGATGGTCCATGGTATGATTGCGCAAATAAAGTAGCGTTGGCACAGAAGCTCTAACAAGTGAAGAGTGAACATCAAAGGTGAATTGCATCTCCACCAATCTTGAATCCGGGAATTGACTAGCAAGTATATGAGCCTATGGATTTACCACCGACAGCATTGCCCCATCGTCAATTGGAATGCTACATGGCTCTCCCACACAATAGACATGCCATCTTGACATCTTGACACCACATCATAAGAACGAAAAATGTTTAGCAAACATCTTTCATTCTGAAGTTCTGCGTATGGTTTCCGTCTCCCAAAGTTTCGTCTATACTTTAGGTATCAAACCCAACAATATCAATACATACACTGTCGCTCTTGTAACCCATCCCAAAACGCCTAATCCATGATCGCGATTCTCTTGTACACTATGTATTACTCCCTCCATGTTTCTTTGCCTCCTCAGTTCTCGTGCGCGGCATGCTCCGTCAAGTCGCCTCGTCTCGGTACGATGAGAGGATGTAGTTGTGCTAGGAAGGTGATTGCTATTTCGACGTCAGTCCGGGCCACCATCCTCCATTTCTACGACAAGGTCCGGTGCTGCATGCACGGTGATAGAAGCACGGGAGAACTCACCCCACATCAGATAACAGCTGGCAAACGCCAAGATCAGAGAACTTCGCCAGATACTGCGATATGTTAGCTCGCTTTTCGCACCATCCTGCTCCTGCTCCTCCTCAAGCCCGTGGGATTTCCTCCATCAGCGGGCACTGAATATCGGACGTACGTTTGTGTCTCGCCCTTGGGACTTAAAAACCATGCCAGCAAACTCATGATGACGACGACGGCCAGGCCGATGAATATACTCACTCTGTTACCTATCAGTTTTGCATGTTTCTTGGAGTTTGGGTGGAGAAGCGTACCCTGTGGCCATTGTGTGAAGTTCTCAGGAAATTTGGGTGTTTGATAGTGTGGAATGGGTATGTTGAGGGAGGTGAGGTGAGCTTGCCCTTGAGATGGGAGAGCTTCGAGATTGTGCAAGTAGCAGGGTGGATTAATGTTTCGCCGAAAGCCGGTAATGATCCACTTTAACGAAATATTAGAGAAATGAATACAGCAACTAAGTATACATTGAGACTATGGTCGATGTTAGGTAGTGTATAGACAGTACTTATGATATCTATCTGGTATCATCACACATCGATTCTCTGTCCCAAGGCTGTCAATTCTCAAACTTTGACCCTGCCTCCTTTCTCACGGCACCATAAATGGAAGATATATCTCCCCTCTCCCCCATGTGTTCTTTAACCTCCTTCAGATGCGCGTTCGCAACCTCCAAGGCCTTCATCCTCATCCCCGCCTTCTCCGCGAGATCCATCGCATGTCCTGCGTCCTTCCTTGCCAGATCAACTGCAAATAAGGGTTCCTCTCTCTTAAAATAATCCCCCGTGGTCATTCTTGTGCTATAGGCCGTATATGGACCCGGGAACATTATCGCGATGAATTGATGCAGGTTCTCGTTCCCTAGCCCTGATTTCTCGGCTAGCACGTGGCCTTCTGATAGTGTCTCGATCATATTTATAATGAAGGTATTGCCGATGATTTTTAAGAGCGTGGCTTTCCCAACATCCTGGCCGCTGAAATTGATGATGGCGCGGCCGATGACACCTTTCGTGTATGGCTCCACTTTCTCGATTGCGGCTGCTGGACCAGCGAGCACACAAACGAGCTGGCCGTTGTCTGCCATAGCTGGAGCACCAAAGACAGGACAAGCTACAAATTCCGCACCGGCTGGTATGATCTTCATGGCAAGACCTTCGGTGGTATCTGGATGAACCGTCGAGCAGTCTACGAAGATCTTGCCTTTGGCATTTCCCTTCAGTGCTTGGTCCACAGCTCCATTGACAGCTGCATCGTCACCTAGACAGATGAAGATAATGTCCGAATTCTCGACAGCCTCGGCGATGCTTGATGCAACTTTGATCTTGCCATCAGGAAGTGACTTTTGTAGATCGAGTGATCTTTGCTCGGTACGGTTGAAGACAATGAGTGGCTTGTCTAGATTTCCTTTCTCGACTAAGTTCTTGGACATTCCCTGGTGGATATTAGTGATGCTCTTGGACCGGAGAGAGTTATATACTCGTCCCATGTTTCCCAGACCAAGCCATGCTAGTTGAGGTGCCATGCTGAAATCTGTATATACAAAATAGTAGTAGGCAGGGGGAGTGTTTCCGCCGATCAACCTTACGGTTATCGTACTGGTCGTAGGCTCAACGATTGCAATGTGAATTGGAAAGAAAATACTAGAGTCCTTCCATAAACATACTTCACAGTCTACTTACGCATATGCTCAAGAGGAAGCATCAAGTTACGCTGCACACAATCGGGAGAGGGGAGAGTGGGTCGTCATCGATAGCTTCGGTTCTTGGCACGTAATCATCATATTGGATATCAAACTCCAAGTCACAGAACGCACTCCTGGAATAGCTTCTTTCACATCTCTGTTGTCACACAATACTCAGATATCACCAGATGCACTTCTAAATGAGGCAATATGCGAAATGAACCTATCAAATACCGCTCTAAAGAAGGGCAAAGAAGTGGCTGGTCATAATGTGAGTCAAGTTAGACGTACAAAAGAGAGAGAACGTACTGAGATCCAGCAGATACAGCTATGGACGAGGCAAAAGTTAATGGTTGAGTACGGAAAGAATGGGCACAGGAGGTATTCATTGAGTGCAAGAGCGGCATCAGGTCAATTGAGAGATGAGCTGGCAAAGGAGCATGTCCGAGACCTCTCCAGCAAGCAGAAAGCTAAGAAGGAAGCGAAGGCTTCGGACCGTGTATGTTCTCCTCCCTCTCCGATGTGCCACGGTATTAACACATTCAGGACTTCTTCATATCAGTGCTTGGATCCTCAGCTACGAAACGGGATGCTCGAGCATATATCCAACAATTTACACCGCCTAAAGATAAATCACTGCCGACAGCAAAGGCCTCTTCTGAAGCCTCTATACCGAGGCCGAGCAGAAATTTAGTGAACCTGGGGCTGTTATATGGGCCAGCACGAGCTGTTGCAGAGAGTCCAAAGTTCGTACAACGACCGTTAGAGGAATTGCCAATAGCTCAACAGACGCAACTGCACATTGCGTTAGTCAGAATCAGGGCAGCTGAGACTTTGGATAATGATACTCTCCGGGGTATTGGACGAACACTGTCTCAGCTGAATCGTTTGGGATTGACCAGTATTGTGGTCGTCGATGGTCCCGGTGAAACCTGTCACCCCAATTGGAGGAGCGGTTCTGAGCAACAGGCCGGCAGAATAGTCGATGCAATTGACTTGAATGGAGGTGCCGGAGCAAGGTTTGTCAACAATGCCCTTGGTACCAGAGCCGGCATTAGAAGCCATGATCTGAAGGAGTGGTCCATCCAGGTCATGCTTGGCACGAACGTTTGCGTTGTCATGGAAGAACTTCTCATGACTCCTTTGAAAAGGGGCATCATACCAGTGATACCTTGCACAGTATATACCGGTACTGAAGCCACTTCCCGGGGCGCCTGCGAAGTGATATTGGCACTCACTAGGCACCTTGGATATCTGGACTGTATAACGGCTACTCCCACGATCTCACCCAGGTTGGCGGAAGCGCAATTGCGTTCCCTGCCCAAAGAGGTACTTTTGGATCGACTAATTGTTCTTGATCCTCTGGGTGGTATTCCGTCTACCGATTGCGAGAATGGATATCATGTATTCCTAAATATGGAGCAAGAATATGATGCTGCTCTAGATAATCTACAGGATGTACGAGGTCTACGCCCGGAGCACCGGATTTCACATAACGAGAAGATCCAACATCACATGCAGAACCTCTTCACAGCTCGCAGAGTTTTATCATTCCTCCCGCCAAACTCTTCCGCCCTCATCACAACGCCTGAGGCAGCAAATTCGGGCAGAGAGCCGGACACTCCCTTCCAAGCAGCCGGAGTCGGAACACGAAGGCAGCGTAATCCACTCATCCACAATCTCCTCACAGATAAGCCTGTATTCTCCTCGTCGCTGCCAATGGGGAGAATCGGTCACTCCAGCACGTTAAACGCGGACTCGGTTGTTACTTCTCCAACTCCCATTATACCCACGACATTTGCCAAACATGGTATGTGCGTGACCATGTTTCCAGATCCCAGTACTGAGCCGTGGGAACCGCCTCGTGCTGGCGTGCCGCAATTGAAATTAACAGACGCCCGAATCAATTATCGACGACTTGTGCACTTGATCGAAGATTCATTTGGCAGGAAACTAGACGTCGAAGATTATCTCAAGCGTGTCAATGACCGCATCGCCGGTGTGATCATTGCTGGAGAGTACGAAGGCGGAGCCATTATGACATGGGAACTACCACCAGGAATCCCAGACGATGGAAGTGCTTCAAGCCGTGCCCGCATGGTGCCGTATCTCGACAAATTCGCAGTCTCGAAAAAGAGCCAAGGTAGCGGAGGGACTGCAGATGTGGTTTTCAAGGCCATGGTTCGTGATTGTTTCCCAGGCGGGGTATGCTGGAGGAGCAGGAAGACGAATGTAGTGAACAAGTGGTACTTTGAGAGATCAAGAGGCACTTGGAAACTGCCGGATAGTGGGTGGGCCATGTTTTGGACAACACCCGACTTGATAGGAGGCCCTCAAAAGTTCAAGGACTATGAAGGTGTATGCAGAAACATTGAGCCTTCGTGGGCTGATAGTAAAGCTCTTTTGGACTAGATACAGAAAATGAATTCACAACACACAATCACGTTCTACACAAAGCTGCACACATCCACTCATGTACTCACCAAGACATCATTCAACCTGGCACCCCTCTCTCACACCTTACAATATGAAAGCCTCAGATACCAAAGGAAAACCTAGTAGTTATTGCAAACTAGAATACGCTCGCGAGCTCTTCCATCGTCGGTTGGACATGGATTGACTACCACGCCTGCTGGACTTGACCTCATGGTTGGTGTTGTGATTGGATCAGGCCAAACAACTCGTTTAACGACAATTACGCTTTGTCAGTCCCGGATCAATCCAGCATTTCTAACATGAAAAGGGCGGATAACATACAACACTCAGTATGGAAGGTCAGGACACTTTGTCGGTGGCAATAGATAGAAAGGTGGAATACAGCTTGATGGATTGAGAGTGGGCTCTGGCCACACGACAAGTTTATCGTTATCCGCTCTGCATCAAGAACTCTGAACGCACCCCTGGAATAAGCATTCTGGAGCGACAAAAGGGAAGAAGGAAGAACATTCAATAGTTGGCGTAAGTAATACACGTAGGCGAAGGCCCCGCTCGAACTTGAGGAGCATTGTCGGTTTTGCAGGCCCATTTATGCAGGTCCCAACACTCGCACCGCTGTGTCTGGTTCCGGCCACACGACAAGTTCATCGCCATCTACCTCGTGTCAGACAGGAGCCTGAAGCGTATGCCATGGCTCTAGAATGATGTGGAATGTGGGTTCAAAATGAAAGAGTAATACGCAATACATGGGTGGTACGTGAAGAGAGGGTAGAAGAATACATTCAGTAACCGAAATCCAGCAGTCTCTAGCTTTGGCAAGATTCATTGGAATTGAAATTGGAATTGGGAAACAGGTTCTGATTGCTCCTGCTGCTACCTCAATATCTGGCCACATAACGAGCTCATTGTCATCTGTGCCGAGTCAGAAACCCCGAAACGCATTCAACACCATAACGCAAAAGAAAATTATAGTATATATTATCCCAAATCTGCAGTCAACTTCAGCACCAGCGGGCGAAGAAATAAAGAGTACATCTAGTAACCAAATTCTGGACAGTCCGTCTGCATTGGTTCACGCACGAGCTTGAAGAGGATAGTCGGTTCTGGCAGGGGAGGAGGGCAAGTCTTCAAGATGTATGTTGCGACAGACTTGGGGTCGGCCACGCTACTTTCTCGTTGTCTGCTCGGAATCAGAAAAACTATTCTCTCGACAAAAAGGAATACTCCAGACAAGCGAGTGAAACGGGACAGTGCATTCAAAAGCCATTTGGCTGATACTCAGTCTGTCCGTGTGCCCGCTCGAGCTTCGGCAATGTTGTTGCAGTCGGAACTACAGACAAGTGGTGAGCACATGCGCTTCATTTGGATCCGATCACATCAACAAATTATCGGAGTCTTGACGGATATCAGGATTTCCGATGCACATCTAAGAAATCTCATCGTAATTGACCTGGGACTTCGGTAAGACCAGATAATGCTTCCGTTACAAATTAGTGTATTATCCATTGCACGAGTGGCAATTTTATAGCTTACTTGGATCGGCTTTAGGTGCGGCAAAACAGAGAGAAATAGGCTCAGAAGCACAAAGTGCGGCTTGATATGAATCGTGGCGCTTGATTGTGGCGGTTTGGTTTGATGACAGGTTGAGATGATGAGAGACGAGAAGTTGATACTCGTCGTCGGGAGCGCAAGAGATTTATACAACGCAGTCTGATCATGGTGCCTGGATTCTCTCGCAACAGCCAGTGCATATTGTGTGTAATTTCAGTGCTTAAATGACCACACTGCGTGCTTCTCTACACCAATGTCTTGGTTTATTGTGGCGAAGACTCCAACAATCCACTTCCGACTGTTACCTCTTAAGTTCCTAGCGCTTGGAAGTCTCTGAACACGAGCCTACAGGATAAGCAATTTGACCACCGGCAGGAACGTTGAGAAATGCATATATGAGTCAGATTCCGTTGAGTCTGGTCATTCCGAAAGCCATTTATTCTCGCGAGCCAGCCTTGTCATAGAGTCCCTGAGAACGCATGTTCAGTCGTTCACACGTATGAGCGTACGACGTTATTTGGAATACTGCAAGTTCCGATCTCAGATGGCAGCGCCGCTAATGATCTACTTGACTGAAAGCCCGAAAGACCCAACTTGAATGTTAACAAAGCGTCTGGCCATCATTGTTTGGACTTCCGTAAGCAACGAAGCTCAGAAGTCCGATTGGAAGCATCTTTGCACAACACGAATATATTTTTGGCAATGATCAGCGCTGTTCATTATTGCTTGCGATACAGCTGGGTTGGATGTATATGTGCCGGTCTCCAGGAAGTCCTGAAACAATTCGAGATGATTCTACATGTAAAGACAGACGGTCCAATACGCATCATGTTAGGTATTGGGTTCTTGAAGCTAGCTGCGTAGAGAGAGGTCCATCACTTGTTTTTGATTCACTTTACACAGGGGTAGAACCTATCATTAGATCGAGAGTGTTGAGTTTTGTGTTCTTAGTAGCTCATATTCATATGCTTCACAAATTGGCTATGTCATCCAACCGTTGCAAATATTCTGGCCGCCCTTAGCGGCACCTCACTTGCAGCACCGATTCAACATGCATTCAATCTCAAAGACTTTATCCGCTAAAGCACATGCTGTTAACGCTAGTGAACATGTCAAGCCGTCTTGGTGTACTTACTTTCATTCTAGCTGACATTTCACGGCGAGAGTACTAGAAACCTGTTGGCACTAGATGATGAACATCGACATCTATTCAATCGTTAATCGTCAGACTGTCTTTTCTTGACGATACCGGAGATCTACCAGTGACTACTCGTCTGTAACCTGCATCTGGACGGTTTTCGTCAACGATGAAGGATGGATCAGGCCAGACCACAAGATCATCT
The DNA here is from genome assembly GCA_019669825.1 of Calycina marina. Lineage (NCBI taxonomy): Eukaryota > Fungi > Ascomycota > Leotiomycetes > Helotiales > Pezizellaceae > Calycina > Calycina marina. The sequence goes on from MU254230.1 coordinate 10,695, forward strand.
GCATCTGCATCTGACCAATCTGTCAACCATACTTGGATCTGACGTTAAATTATAAGAGACGTACCTGTCGCCAAACGTTTGTACGCTTTGCCTGGTGTGTAGTCGGACCTGGCTGAGGAATCGGGCCAAACGACGAGCTCATCTGCATCTGACACCAGTCAACTTCATGTCAGAAAGTGAAGCGTACTGCCGCCTACTAACCACTGGTTGATCGCTTGTTTCCATTTCTTGGTCCAGTCACTGCTGATGGGTCTGGGAAGGCAACCCTCTCAACGGTACCTACACAGTGAGGTTAGTGGTCGTTGAAATAGGAGAAAGATGTCTTACCCAGCCTTTTGGCTTGCTGAAGTGGACCTATGTCGATGTTAGCGGAGCATAAGATGGAGTTTGTGGAATGACTAGGTGCAGAGGCTTACGGGTGGAAGCAATGGGGACCGAAACTACAGCCAGCGCAAGGCCGAGGAGGGCGGTATGGCTAAGATGCATTCTGCGCTTACGACAACAATCGGCGAGTCTGGACTAGTGTTTTCAACAATGTCAAGAAACCCTTTTGTGGTGTGTTAAGACTTCAGCGGAAAGTCTAGCTTCTGGGGAGGACCAAATCGCACTTATAGAACCGGAAGCTTGCGTACTTCCGTCCAGTAGACTTCCTTCCCACGGCTGCCCTCGCACTTATTTCTTGAATAAGATAAGGACAGAATCCGTAGTAATCCCTTTCTGTACTGTAAACCAGAACTGTATCTGGGATCTAGGCAGGTGAGCAGTTAGGTTCGCGCCAATCACATTCGAAAGCGGAAAGCAGTTTACCTTACACAGGCTCAGAGTTGGCTAGTTATGTTAGGCTGCGCCCATTGGAATAGTACCGACAGAGTCAAGCCAGTGGTCAAATTTCTGCTTCCTCCTTTCCCGTACGTCATCTGCTCGATTGATCCTTTTATTGACCCTCAAAATGCAAGTTTTTTGAAGTGTTGGAACGATTGTATTGTGATCTCACTCGACTTCACGCCAGCACCGTCTTGTTGGGTTGTACTGCATGAAGCGAGCATGCAAGTACCCACGACAGAAACAGGAACATCAGGCGCGTTGAGGCTACGATTCAATAAACTTAAGTCGTTCAGCTTTCCATCCTCCAAGCCCAATCGTTTGTTATATGTACAGTCAGACGGAAGAATATCCTATGTAGGTAAATGGCGTTTCTAGCTAGACCTCGTTCAATAGCCTTGGACGACACCGTTGAGCTGGCTCGACTTTGTGCCACCAACCGCTTTGTCACCGAATCTGCTTTCGTACTGTTTGCGAAACAATGCGTAAGTTATCAGATCTCGCAGTTGGCATTTTTCGCTCTGCACATGCAGTACTCTACAATCTGTCACACCGTAAAGTCGGAGTCTCACCTCAACAGTGAAACGGTTTGCTTCCAAATACACGAGTCTGAAGAGTTTACCTCTATCTTGGTGATCTCGGTTGGGCAGATCCTCCGATGTTGAGTGACTTTCTCGTAATCTGACATTCACAACCTACTAGCAGACATCTCCCATAACGTACTCGGCTTATATTCACTCGCCGGCTAGCTCGAATGCCGTTGTCATCTACCACAGAGTATCAACATGGCCGATGTCGAAAGCAAGCCGTTTTTGGCTAATGACACTCTAAATGATGAGCTTCCGAGAAAGACAACTCAGTCTACATCATCGATTCATCTGATACTACTACACGGTTGCATTATAGCTATCTACACTACAATATTCGTGCTCTCCCTGCGACGTCCATGCCCACGCGAGAAAACAGCTGTTCATCGTATGTTCTACTACCTGGCGTTCACTGGGCGTGTTGTTAACTTCATTTTGATTAGCTATTGCGAACCTAGACATCAGATATGAGCCAGTAGCCCCGCCGCCACGATGGAAATCACCATATTCTGGCAAGCCAAGCGAAGTGATCGATCAAGCATGGCATAACCTCCTCGAAAACATGAACATCCGTGTAACAGAAGACGAGTTGGAGCAAAATAACCAGGAATCCATATTTCTACCCCAAGGAGGTGGATATCTAGCTTGGATAGGTGCCCAGCATCAACTGCATTGCATTGTGAGTTTCTGTTTGTGGGGTCTGGCAGTTTTCCTAATCTATAATTGCAGAAAATGTTGCGCAAATGGAGCTATCGTGATCACTACTACCAGAATTATACTGCTCATGATCAAGCACACTGGGAATTACATGCCGGTCAGTTATCCAACGAGCACGCTTCTCATCCACGAAAATCTGACTGAACTTCAGATCATTGCTTCGAGCTTTTGAGGACAGCTGCCATGTGTCATGGGGATACCACGCTGACCACCTTTTATTGGGGTGACCAAAATCGACCAGAGCCCGATGTCAGATTTGTTCCATATCGCTGTGTGAATTGGGATGCTCTAATGAACTCGGTGAATAATCGCATAGTGACCACAAAGGAAATGTGGGAGCTAGTGAACCCTGAGCTACCATGAGAGTGTTTTCTTGACTCGGCAGACGGCCGACTGTAGAAGATCTTTTGTTTCTGCGTCACGCAGAATGGATAGAATTGTACTTCTATCAAATGGACTGGGCTCGGGACTATTGTTGAGATACCCATTCTCTTAGAGCATTCCAATCAGTACACTGATGCACTGTGCCAAATCCAGACACCCCGCCGAGTTCCTTGTTCACAGTCTCAATGGATGTATCGCCGTGGCACATGAGGGTATGGCGTATAAGATCGATACAGTGTCTTATGTGGTTTGGTCTGATATGAGCTGGGAGATCATCCTCGTCCAGCTTGTTCGGGCTCATAGCGGCCTCATGAGCAGCCCAGTAGCCATGCCTAATTACATCCTAGAGCAGGTTAACATGAAAAGTTGGCAGCGATATGATGCTAGCTCGTGCGAAAGTCATCGTACCAGGCAGTGAAGCTGATGAAGAACAGCTAGCGTAGCTCTAGAGGCCGGGATACTGGGATGCTCGAAGAATCCCCCATTGTCAGGAATCAGTGCACTCCAAGCACCGTCAGACTCGGTGCTGGGTATGCTTGGAAATGTTTTGTTGTAGATAAAGACCCGATTGGAGGTCGGGACTAGCAGATGGATGTCAGTCACGTCAAGAATCGAGGGATCCAATAAGTACAATGCAAGCCCGGCGAAGGCGTTGAGCTGAATCTGTGCGATATGACATATCCGATCCATCCTGATCCAAGGCTAAGACTTGCGATTGCTGCCATGCCAAGGAGGGTTTGATGAGTTGTGCTACCAGCCAGGGCTAGCTTTGCCCCTTCGGATTGAGGGACTCGAGAATACAAAGTACCTGGTCGAAACCACATAACTGTGTTGATGCTTCTCGTTGTTGCGTTTTCAAGGGAGTGCAGGGAACATAAGCTCCTGAAATTGAGAAGGTGCAGTGTTATGAGGCGGGAAGCAATGTCGGATGAATCGCTATGCTCCTCCTGAGTTGTATCATTGTATCGTTGTATCTTTTCATCGTTTTATGTTCCACCCAGGAGGTAGCACTTGGCGCCTACAATCCGTACACAACATGAAAGCTGAAGTCCTTGTTCCTTGTTATGTTATCACTTCGTTGCGACTGGCCAGAACACCAACGTCGATGTCCTTCAACTCTTGGTTACCCAGAGTATGAATGCATTAAATGATGAGATCAGACGTTCAAGCCACATTTTGCAAAGATTACGATATATCGCATGAGAGGTGTAGTTGATAGGAAGTCGAGAGGTGCACCAGCTTGACCGGTATGCGGGTGTGGTGCATTGTTTATTGAACGCATTCAGATCATCGGGGCAAGGTTGCTCCGCATTAGGTGGAATCAACCGAGAGTGCACCACCGCCTTGGCAAGCCCTCTCCAACATGCAGGTTGCTAGCCAACGATACAAAGCTCTGTATATACCGTGCTGCTACCAAGACCTTCACCGACAGCCAGAAAACGCGCAAATAATGATCTGATAAATAGAGCACCGAGTACAGGTTGGTGTGCTAATTATATTTTACCAGCTAGATACGTCTGGAAGTCTAATGGCCGTCGCAGATATTGTAGCGAGAGGAGAGAGAGGAACGGATGGAACAATGTGGCCAAGATACTCCGGAGGATTTTTGCCTTTGTTGTACGAGCCAGTGAATGTCGCTTTCTAGTCGTGCCAGGCCATCAGGGACACTTGACAAGTGGTACATTACACAGAGGAACAGGCTTTGGGTGTGTCCCATAAAATGTATTGCCCACATCACAAGCTCTTTAACAGAACTCAGCAAGACTTGGGCTGTGTACCTTAGCAGCGAGTGCTTGGCTCCCGTTGCAATAAATTTCGAAGTAGTGGAAAGAGACTGTCTTGCATTGCATCCAAACAACGTGGAAATCCGTGGCGCCCCTTCATTCTTCTGCAAGGCACGCCTTCGACGGTAGAATCCTGTACCGTACTCCTTAAGCATAGTCATCATCTGCCTCCTCAATGCCCTACTGCCACGCGAGCTCATTATTAAAGATCTGAAATCCATCCCAACAGTCTGTGCAAATGTAAGACTTGTACTAGAGTATTTTACCGACCGAGAATGTGTCTCAGAGTCCTCTGAATAGCTCCTCTGTGAGGTTAGAATCATCACTGATTTATACAGGCGCTAGCAATATGACAATCCCCGATGTCTCGGTAGCTGGAGTGGTTGTTAACATCGCGTTGGCAGTAGCAACCTGCTCAATTGTTGCCTTGAGATTCTATTCTCGCAGGAAGCACAACCAAGGGCTGAAGGCAGATGACTGGGTCATCTTGGCATGTCTGGTATGTTTGATTTATCCACATAGGATAATGTGAGAACAACTACTCACGACATCTAGGTCCTGTGCATCAGCATGGTAGTTGAAGCAACCTACGCCTCCTCGTCAGGCCTTTTCGGAGTCATGATCCCTACCATGTCGACTGCCGATGTCCAGAGGTTCTTCTTGGTCCAATTTGAAGACGTCCTAGTCTCGCATTTTACCTACGGACTCATCAAGATCTCGGTGGTGATTTTCTACAAACGTATCTTCACCGGCCGGAGCTTCAACATCTCTGCGAATGTTGTCATGGGCGCAGTAATTGCCTGGATGATCATTGCGTTCTTCACAGTTTTGCTATCTTCTAAAGGTGTGTCGACATATTGGACACTTCCGCTCGAACTCCAAGGATCTATGAACACGTTGAACGTCCCGAATCTTATCATCTCCTTGGCAGCTGTGGATTGTGGATTAGACCTTGCCGTTCTGAGTTTGCCGTTCCCAGTGATCCGCAAATTGAGGATGTCGACTACAAAGAAGGTCTACCTGAGTGCAGTCTTTCTTCTTGGTGCATTGTAAGTCAAGTCAAACATTCCCATGTATACCTAAGCTAACTTCTCGGCAGCTGTCTCGTTTCCGGTGCCATTCGATTGTGGTTCACACACAGACTCTTCGGATCCACCAGGCCAGATCTCAGTAAGCTTCTCTGCTCAATGTTCAGCAGCACTATTTGACAAGCTACCAGAACTTGATGAACAAGTCTACCTTTGGGCCCATATTGAAGCCTACGTGTCAACCATCACTGCCTGTCTTCCAACGCTATCACCATTAATCCTCAAGAGTCGTAGCATTGAGTCCATCATTGGCAGCATCAAGTCTGTACTCTCGCTACGCAGCAAGTCAAGCTCGATATTCAGGTCGGGACCGTCTGACTCCGAAGATCGACGATCAGGTAGCTCACGCAGCTCAGGTATCGAGAAGATGCCCTGGATGAAGAACTCATCGGGCATGACAGAGAGTACTGCCACGATGGACTTTCGCAACCTCGATCTTGAGGCGCAGCGGAAGTATCCCGAGAGAATCGTTGTATCCAAGACCTTTGCATCAGAGACAATCTGAGGGTAGGATAATACTGAGACGTGAGAATAGAATGCAGGAAGGAGCGGGATTTCTTTCTTGCCTCAAATTGTAGATAGTTTTATCCCCAATAGTCTCCTTGGGATAGAAACATAGTCAGATCTCTCTAGAGCTTCTTCCCACGCTTCGTATCATCTCTCGGTGTGAGTAGGTATATATATCCGCTGAGATGCGTGGAGCACACAGTTGGGCTACATACCCGCCTGCCTACGTGACTTGAAAGTCGACAGTTTCTGAATCAATCTACGAATGCTCCAAACTTGTAGAACTTCAAGCAAATATTGTCATATCTTAGCCTATAATTATAGCTGTCATACCTTACCTAGGTAGCTAGGCGTGATGCTCATGTAAGCTGGGTATGGTTACACCAACACTAGGCTAATTGGCGGTAGTCGCAGCCAATTCATGTCAGGCACCTTCCATTGCTAATCTTATACCGTATCTCAATTCATCAGTGCTAGCAAACCCAAATCCATCATGACCCAGCAGGATGGCCTACCTTAGCATTTGTATTCTTCTTCTCCCAGTGTTCCTCGTACTCTATAAGATCTGGGCACAGTGTCATGCGAGGTCTCGAAAGCCTGCCTCATGTCGAGATCCTCCCCGACATTCGCAAATTGACCGATTCTTTGGTCTTGATCATTTCTGGAAGCTCATGAAGCTCCAAAAACAACGTGTGTATCTCCAAACATGTTCCGAGTGGCACGAAATATACGGCAACACTTTTACGACGGTAACGCTGGGAACGAACATCTTCCATACCTGCCACCCAGATAACCTGAAAGCTGTGTTTGAAGGTAAAGGTCCATGGAGTGTCAATAGACTGAAAGCTATGGAACCATTCTGTGGCCGTGGATTCGTGACGACGGATGGCGAAGAATGGAAGGCGCATCGAGCATTGCTGGCACCAACGCTGAGCGAGAGCAGCTTCATCGACTTTGACGCTCTGAAAGTGGCCTTTGACCGATATCTGAAAGATCTTCCGATCAATGGGGAAGCTGTTGACTTGGCACACATCTTTGAAGAGTTTGTTAGTGAACTTGAGACATTCTGATCCATAGAACTAACGTTATGCTATGCAGTATTGGGACTTGTCATCCCAGTTCTTGTTCGGAAAAAATCTTTCGTTGCTTCGGTTCGCAGGGTCGCCCGTTTCAATTTCTGCTCTCCAGGAAGCACTTGAGGTCGCGCAATTTTGGATGGGCATGCGAATCGTGTTCAGAACCGTCGGACGTCTTCTCTCTGGAAAGAAGTTCAAGGAAGCATGTGAAGTGGTACATACATTTGTGGATCACCACATCGGCGAGGCATGGAGTGAGATTTCCCACCCACTGGATATGTTGGGGGAGTCAATACAGAAACCCAAGTCGAAAATCGAATCCAGCTTGGTCTACAGCCTGGCGATACAGAATCGAACCCCCCTCGAAGTCCGTCACTTAATTATACAGGCTATGCTGGTAACGCAAGACACCACCGGAATTGTTCTGAGCAACACCATATTCTCAATGTCACGAGCGCCAGAGCTCTGGGCTCGTCTCCGCAAAGAGATTGCTGGACTTGGCCCCTGGGAGAGTTGGAATGCACAGACCCTCAGAGGTTGCACTTATCTCCAGAATCTGCTCAAAGAATGTGAGGGAAACCAATAAATTATGATAGGTGGAAGAAGCTAACAGGAACTTGGGACAGCCCTCCGTCTACACTCTCTCTTTTCGGCAAATAGTCGTGTAGCTCTGACCGATACGGTCTTGCCTAGAGGTGGGGGTAGTGATGGAAGTGCTCCAGTCTTCGTGCCTACTGGCTCGAAGGTGAGCGGGAGCCTCTGGACCTTACACCATCAATCTTCTGTATTTGGCGACGATGCCGATGCATTCAATCCTAATCGATGGGACTGTATCAGGCCAGATACTTGGGAATTCATCCCATTCGGACATGGACCTCGTAGCTGCCCTGGCCGCCACAAAGCTCTCACAGAAGCAGCATATATCATTGGCAGGATGGCCTTGAAGTTTCGCCGGATTGATAGTCGAGATGATCAGCCATGGACAGAAGACGATAAGCTAGTCCTTAAGAACTTGCATGGCTGCAAAGTCGCGCTATATGCAGACTGAGAAGAGGAATGCGGGTGACTCACAGTATACATCGCACATCGCTATCAATGTCGTGTGATATTGGGACTGATTCTGATGAGAAAGATGGTTCAAGAGAGCTTGTATTCATTGCATCAACCTTGCTCGTCTCTTAATTCCATTTGGCAGCTCCCACTAGACAATGTGAAACGGCAGTGGATGAGAATTCTCCTTATGCCTATGCTTCACGATAAGGTGCATTACTGAGAGGGCAGTACAAGCTGGAGTGTAGAACGATTTTCGATAAGTTACTCGATAATCAGTTCTATAAACTTGTAGAGTAGACTAGAGAGTAGAGTGTCCCACTAACAACAGTGATTTATTTAAACAGGTATATACCAACGTACTCCTGCCGCTTTTATATCTACCGCGAGGGTATTTGATTAATTGATTCCATTAGAGTGCTGTATCAGCCAAAGGCTATGTAACACTTGTGACCTTCTTGTCTAGGCAAGATACCTATTTCTCGGATAGTATATCTTCCTGATCCACATCCCGTCTAGTTTCCTTCACAAAGTAGACTTTCCTCTACAAATATCCATTTGGCCTAGCACTTTTAGTACGCATAATAACCCCTCTACATGTTACCAACCAGCCAAACGTCGACTTTAGTGTGCTGTCTCGTAGGGAAAGTGTGAGAGGCCAAACCTCGAATAGCTCAAAAGGTTATGGGTTCAAAAATTCAATTAAGAAGTGCATGAGGAATCTGCATAAGGCAGATTCACTCCTTATTTATCTACATGTATAATATCCACCGAATCTTCTAGAGAAGCAGTCTTCTAACAAATACAAGGAAAAGTATATAATTGTATGGAATATGAGGTTCTGGGACAATGCCAGTCTGGCCCACTTGGTCTGGAGTCAGTGCAGAGCGAGCGCCTTGGCCCGAGCACCCATATGCGTCCCAACCCTTACACTACTTAACAACTACTTATCCATATGCTGCCCAACCCTTACAGAAAGCGTGAAAACCAAGTTGGTGCAAGAGACAGAGCGAGAGCCCAAGTGTCGAAGTACACAATCAAAGGGCGTAGCCCCCCATATCTCTTAATTCAGCTCCGAGGCGACAAGTTCTTTGTATATTCCTTTATGTAGTCCCGCCAACCAATATATCCTCCTCTTGTTCATTCCTCGGCGCCTCGGGTTCGAGTTCAGGGTCTGCGAGAATATATTGTAACTGAATTGTCAAACGAAAGGGTCTAGTCGAGTCCGATAGCCGTGTCCAATATCGCAATGAGTAAGAAGAATCACCTGAAGCTCGTAAGAGCCGGCATGAGATTTTGCTATTAAATCGATATCCGCTATATCCTCCGCCTATATGTTCGTAGTCGTGCGTAGCGCCAAGAGTTGGGTGAAAACACTAATGCGGAGGCGGTTTCGTTCAAATTTGCGGCATTTGGTCGGACAAGTGCAGCTACTACACCAGACTTTATCGAGTTGTAAAGCGAAGTTGCAGATTTTGCCGAACGGTGGAAGGTGGTTGACTCGCTGGCGTGAAAGTGCGAGTTCGTTGTCGTTGCGAGAGCTACAACTTAGCTATCCTAAATCTCGGAGAGAGTAGGCGTTTACAGCTGGCACCAACGTGAAGGTGGGACTTCGACTTTGCCAGCCCGCGAGGGTAGTCGTAGCGCTGAGTTGCGTGGCTAAGAACTCGGTTACTAACTTGTCTCAGATCCCCGTCGAAGAAAGGTAACATTCGAGGCCAAGCAGCTTTATACTGAACTATGAGACTTGACGGGACTAGTCGACAAGTGGCAGACGTAATATCATTAAAGTTGTATATAATGAAGCAATAGTAACTAGTAGTAATGTTGAGATTGATATGTGCTCATGTATATAATCATGTGACCTTGTATCTACTCGGAGATGATTAGTCAGCAGGGGACATAAACCACCAGGGGGTGCAGGAATTGATGCGCGGGCTGATTTTTAGCGAGATCACCAAAACAACCACTCCTACCTCCTCCCTACCCTTACTCCTTTACGA
>MU254231.1:0-20695 GCA_019669825.1 Calycina marina
ACTTTTTAGTGGTAGACTTACAAAGACGTGAGGCTTAGGATGACTAATAATATCAAACTCTAAACTTTTATAGCTTCTATTTAGTAAAGTTTGGAAGATATCACTATAAAATTGAGCAGTTAATCGAGGGTATCACTCGAGCCGCTGCAAATTCCCAGACGTGCTCTTTCTCCGGGAAAAGGGTTTCTTGGTTATTGTTGACTTCTTGTACCAGCTCTGTCTGGATCAATGCAGCGGCATCTTGGTCTATGAGAGACGACGGTTCATCCTTGAGCTTCCTGGTTAGACTCGAAGAATCTTAGGCTAGATCTGGAGTACGATTGTGAAGGTTGGAAGCTATCTCTTGAAGAGAAACTGAATCTTTGCTCTTGGACTTCATGGTATCTTCGGCTTTTTGCGCACTTCTATCTCAGTACAACCGCAATTCTTGCTCTCCGTGCGCAGAGCTTATTTCCATCATTGTTTCGCGAATGGCACAGCCCAGCTTGAACGCGCTGAGTTGTAGATATTCGTACTTGTTAGACTACCATATAGGAGTATCTGCAGCCTTTTTCGAAGTGTTGTACTTCAAAGCCATTCGTCAAGGGATTGATCCTGATGTAAGGCGCTGTATGAGCTTCCTCTTCGGAAGCCACGTACTTATTCTCTGGGCGCCCATCCCGCGGAATCCTAGACAGATTCATGCTATGAGTATCCTGTGTCTTAATTGAACCACGTCAGTAACATCAATAACATACAGGCTCGATACATACTGTATGCGTTGGCGGCAGACAACGCTTTGACCACCGCTTCGGCCTCGTTTTCCATCCACGGTCGAAGTCTCCAACTTGTAAGGTCCTCATTGATTATTTCGAGCCCGTCCTCCCTGGATATCGCAGCGTTGCTTCTAAGCCTTGGCCTGTAGATTGGCTGTTGTGGTTGGAGATGGTGACTTTCGCCGCTTTGAGATGTCTCCCAGAACGGGATGATCTTCCATACTTGGTACTGAGACAGGTACCACTCAAAGTCGTTGACTTCAGACAGGCGTTCGCTACTGAGATGACGTGGAAGTCGCAAATGTTTTTCTTACCATAACGGGACGCCCAATGATAGAAGAAGGCTCATTTCGCTGGGCTCCAGAGGTTCCGAGCCTACAAGATCATGAGAATCTTCGCCAGTGCCTTCATCTACCAGCGTCAAAATCCGGCGCAATAGTGATCTTGGAGCCTCGTCATATGCACCTGACATCTCTCGTGTATTCTAAACAGCCCTTGAAGCAGATCAGTAAGCATATGCTGATAGGCAAGCTCCGTACCCTGGGGTTTGGGGCCGTTGTAATGAACAGGTGTAGGAACATTACCAGGAGCATTTACCACTGCGTTTTGGGTATAGCAGTAGACTTGGTCTTCGACTTCTCGGTACTTCCGCATCAGTTTTGTATACTTACAAGTACCGACCTCAACAGGTCGCTCGTAAGGTTGCAACGACTGGAAGAGGGGTCACTCGATTTCCTCGAATGCGGGCTTCTCTCGTAGCTTTTCTCTCCGACGCCAGTCACCTCGCCGATGTTGCTCCTGGTTAGTAGCCAGCAAGAAAAGACTCTGTTCCATAGACGCTCTATGCACCCCTCTTCTCTGGGCTTTGCCATTGAAGTCTGGGGTTGTGGAATCCTCCTCACAAATCGCTTGCACATAACTCTGGAACACATTTGGCTGCATCTAGGTATTAGTGTCTACGTATTTACTCCTCCTCTTCCGGAAGATACATATCTTACCTGAAGGCTGGAAAATCATGACATACTCGTCCACAAATCTGTGCCGAAGGTCTGCGAGGATTAAAGTGGTGGCTTCTTGAGGCAACATCTTGTACCGTATTTTCCAACATCTGTTTCAACCATCTGGCATTACTCATCATCGTCTGGTGTTGGACAGGTCATATACATCTTCAGTAACTCTTATTGCTTCTTTGCACTCACGAGATGGGGATTTGGGAAGGGCAATGTGACAATCATAGGAGGGGTTTGGCACTTTTGCTGGCCGCATCTTTCCACCTCCCATAACGGGTTAGCATTCTGTCGAGAGCAGCCACCAGGTAGAATTTATCAAGAACGATGCGGCTTTCCGCGCCCTCATCTTTCCATTGCTCGAATTGCTGATCAAATTCCCTACTATACTGACTAAATGCAAGGCAATGGCTTGCACGTGTGACGAACGTCACTAAGAGCTAAAGCTGCAAAGAAACGTGTATTGAGTATTGTAGAATAATAAGCTAAAGAGAAAAGAAGAGAAAGAGAAGAACCGCCCCTATCTACAAAGCTCTACTGAACTGTACTGCATTGGTCCTAAATCAGCTGTATCCTTGCAGCCTCTACCCTAAGCACGTCTCATAGTGACTATGTTCGTCACAGCACGGATGTGCTCATCAAATTCTGGACTTCTCTCAAACAGTCTCATCAAGATATGGAAAAGCTCCCCAAATTCGCCCGCTCCGCTTGGCCCGTAGAAGGAGAGACAAGAGATACCTTTACAAGTTTTCGTGTTCTTGGCCGAGCTTGTCATTTGCAGAGTCAAAGAGCATGTTGTTGAGCTCCATTTCGAGACTTCGAACTTCCTCGACGAAGAAGTGGCAGTCATGGTCAATTTGGTCTCGTCCTCGAGGTCGTGCGTCAGCAAACGTTCTTCAACTGGATCAATGGTGTCGAGCGGCTCATCGCAGTCATCGCACAGGGCTCCGAGCGCAGCTGTGTTACGGTGCAGGCTGTCAAACTTATTCCACAACAGCTTCAGTGTAGTCTGATACTCAGCGGCTCTTGACAATGAATGCGTTTATTTTCGCGAAAGCGAAGTCCACGGTGCTATCTTCGACATGCTCGATGGCTAGGCGGTCTTCCTCTGGTACTCATGTGGGCTGAGTTGCTGGATATTTGGATACCTTAAATATATTCAAGCTCTTCAATAGTGGCTACACTATTATGCAATATCTGAGACAAGACACCGAATTCGAGTAATGCTTCATCTCATGCAGGGGCCTTTTCTTCCACAATTGATTGCTGTACCCGAAGATGGACCTTTTGGGGGGGGGATAGCAGTCTATCCCTCGCAATATGTATTGACCGCGGGGCCGTTCGCATATTTGCACCAATGGTCCTTTAGAATGTAGGCGATTCACGAGCCCCTGTGATCCATATGCGGCGTTTATTTTGTAGCAAAGCTGTGGTTGCCACGCTCCGATAAGCGTTCCTCATGGTATCATGGATGATATTGTCAATCCTGTGTCCGTACAGCATTGATTCTTTCTTGCTATGCTTGTCTCTGATGACTTCCCGAGCGGGTGCCCAAAGCGATTTGAGCAGTTCGCAGTATTTGTTTCCTGCTGGTAGCTGAGATTCTGCGGTGCATAGGATGTCTAAGTCCGTTGTTGAAAGAAGAACGTCGTTCAGATGCCGCGACCTGTCGAAGAGATCTGCTGGGATACTACGGAACACGGGAAGCCTAGATGGTATGTCTTCTGGACTATTGAGGTAGATATCACAGATATCAGGAGTATTGCGAATCATGCTATTCATTGTCTTTTTCCGTAGACCCAAACTAGAAGACAACACAGCTCTGATGTAAATTGTGCCCAATAAGGCAGTACAACCGTACTCCAGTCTTTAGCATTGTTAACAGCCACTCCTCGTTTTGTTTCCCGGTAGTCAGCCGCAAAATTCAGAAAACCTGACCGTCCTTGTCCTTCGAGCTCACGTTGAAATCTATGTCTGTCGCTGCCCGCCCTGTGATGATCGCATAATCAGCGAAACTGTTCTGGAAGACCTGGTTACCTCAACGAATGTTTGGGAAGTGGCAATATCCAGGACATGCGCAAACTATACACCATATATTTGCAACCAGCAGCTTCAATATACCATGGATAGGAAGGCCGCTCTCATTACCGGCCTCGATCCTTGACTGTACGAAATGTCAGCATAAGCTATCTCACACTTTAGTAAGTAGGTTCACGAGAGCGGGAGGATTTCTGAGGGCGTTCAAAGGTGCAAAACAAGTACCTTACTGAACAGTAGTATGTCACATATTTACGCGCTCGAAACTCACTCAATTCCCCCGTCGCTATGCAAGAGCTTAGCGGCTGGTATACAAACTCAACTTACTAGCTCGCAAATTACAACGTAATTCATTGTCGTCTTTCCCAGTGAACTCGTCCCTGCCATCTTCATCGTCAAGGTGCTCTTTTCGATAGAGAAAACGCCTCAGGAGCTTGTTGATTGTGGTTTCTACTAGTTTCCACTCTTCAGGCAGCTATGGAAGATCGTTTGCCGCAAGCGGACAAGTGTTTGATCTTGAGAAGGGTCTCTCATAATACAGCACACCATCTTGGCGAATCCTGGAAGGCTTTCGTGAGGTCGTTATCTCTGATCTTGATCATTCCTCTGAAGATCTGCCGAGAAAGTCTCCTCACCCATGAAGTGAATGCCTCGACAAAGGATCTCTGTAGGCTCTCCTTCTCTTCTGAAACTCTGGACCTCTTGATGAAGTTTTGGCAGCGTCTCAGTCGCGGGGTAAGGAAAGTTTTGAGCAATCGAGCAGTTCCGCATAGTTTGTAGCACTTATGTGAGCTGTGCCCAGTCCATTGTTAATGGCATTCCCTATGTGGCGAATTGAGTCAAGGAATTGCCGTGGGTATGTCCAAAGATTATCCAGTCTCTCCTTCTGGTTTCCACTCTGAGAGACAAACCCATTGGGCTCTGCTCCCGTTGCGAGAAACCTCTCTAAGTAAAAATATGACTGGGTCGTTAGCAACCAAGTCGGTGCTCCCACGGCCGTACAAGCGTGAAGCTGAAGTTCACGCAACCGCGAATGAAGAGAGCAAGTTTTGACTCAAACTCAGCCACATCATCATCCTGCTTCTTGGATGCTTCATGAAGCTTCTTCGGCTTACGATAATTGCTGAGTGTGTCTTTCAAGGTTTTTCGTTCGTGAATGCTCAGAGAAAGCTTCACTTTGACATTGTCCATCAGGCGTTGCACGGCCTCTTGGTCTAACTAAGCCTTTGGGGTGAGAAGCAGCTCGGGTTCTCCATCATGGAGAGGACCTCGATAGTAGACGATGCTGGGGTAGTTCGGTGGATAGGTTGAGCCAAAAGATGGTCTTATATCTTCATCTGCTTGGCGTATTTGCACGATTGTATTGTTCTTTTCATACGCAGTGATCCAGGCAAGGAAAGTCCTCATTCATTGGACCTTGAACTCTCGCCGCAACAGCTTATCACCAGGAGAATCTTCGGAAACTTTTCCCCATGCTATGTCCAGCCTTTGAGCGCAGGATATCGGAAGCTTTTCAATAGAGCATAATAAGGCTTGTTCTCTAGTTTGAATTTCCTAATGCGCAGCTCCTCGTACTCGGGTATGATATGCACAACTTCTTGCAGCTTCAAAGCCCATTCTTCAATCACCTCACACCATTCAATCGTTCAGGGGTATCGTCAGCTCCGGAAGTACAATCTGTCTGCTTGAGAGTCATCGTGTCTGGGTTGTATGACTCGCAGTTCTACACATGTGACACGAAGGGCCTCACGCCAGGAATAGTACGCCTCCTCGTAGGCTCTCTTATTAGCAATCTTCCGGTCCTTGACTCGCAGATAGTTGGCTGTGAGGATGCGCAACACACGAGGCATCACATTTTGGAGAAGGTTATCCAGCCTTTTCTCATCAGAACATGTAAGGACATCTCAGTGCGAGAGACTGTTCAATCTAGTTACAAGCTCACCAAATTATTGGTTTGGTCTGACAGCATCTGTGGGGAGTGGTGTTGCGTCAGGATCGGAGTTCCAGATTCGATACAAGATGAGAGGCTCGCCGGCTGCAATAAATCGCTCGAAAATTGAACTTTGAATTACTTGGAAAAGCAACTGACGGGAAACCACATCCGCTAAGTGCAGTTACATGCCTCCAGTCGAAGGCAGATAGCGCCTGAGGATATCCTGAAGCTCAATGCTGCCGTAAGGATTGTAAGACGATTGCGCTATCTCATTGATTCTGTTCTCCTTCTTTACAAGCTTACGATACCCTTATACCGAGCTCTACGAGGCATTGATATGTCAGACACCGGACGGGTCATCTGGGTTTACTGCTCTGCCTCCTCGTTTGAGTTTCAACACAACTCTAGTTTCTGCTAACTCTTGGATCCACGGCATTATTACGTCTTGGAATGACTGTGGTATAGCTGCCGCTTCACCTACACTTACCCTATCATTTGGCGACGAAAGAAGATCTAGACGGGCTCTGGTGACATTGTCGTGAATCTCCTTGATAGGTGGTGCCTCATGGATATACAACAGCTCTTGTAGAGAGGTCCTCTCCCTCGGAGTCCCTTTTATAGGCTACTTTCTGCGGGCAAAGGCACTGGGCTGATTCCTTTATCATCCGAACACACAGCTCTTCTTTATCAGAGCCTACAAGCAGAGGAAAGCTCCCCTCACTTTCTACTGTAGCCTCCCTCACTTTCTACTGTAGCCTCCCACCGGCGGGGGAGGCATTTTTAGGTAACATTAGAAGTCATACGAGCCCTCCTGGCTCACTCCACTGACTTGGTTTCTGGCGTATTCTTGTATGTAAATCACTAGCTTAGCACGTCCTAATACCATTCCGGGGATTTTCACAAAGGAGGAAAATAATCATCGTCATTTCTTTGTCTGCCCAGATTAAACTCAACATACGACAATGGTATTGAGCATTTCAAGGGATGAGCATGCCCCTGCGTATAAATTCACTTATGGGGCTGGGATACGGGTGGTGATTTCTTACCACTTCAAGACTATAAAAGATGAGAACATGAAGAATTGATCGCAACCAGCCTCAATATTTTCAGGAATACCAAATGTTATTGGACATGGTTAGATTATGTTGGCCATTATGTTTGCTGGGTCAATCCCACAGAGGATTTCATAGCTCAGTTGTGCACTTGCAACCCCTTGCCCACATCATAGACCGCTGCAACCCCTTGGACTACCAACTAATCTTATGGATTGCGGCCAATTCCAGCTTCAGTTCTAAGCTCACGTGATCCACGGAAGCAAAGAATGAGAAGATCATTATGATCAGTAGAGTGCTATCAGGAATGTGACTTTGGGGCAATAATTCGCCGGTCGGATTGTAGGTCTGAGGATATGTGGTACTGCAAATAGTAGAGATTGTTGATGGCATCAGAAGATCACATAGGGAAAGATTAGGACATGATCCGCAAAGATTTGTTTTTCATTATACTATCGAGCGAGTATTTGGCTCTGATGAGATATTCAGAGGAACATCTGTTGAAGCAAATCTCCATTTCGACATGACATGGAAGCGACCGCCGACCTTCACGCTTCGAAGAAGCTTGTCTGTGCAGTCCACCAACGACTCTCTCATGATAATCTCCATCATCCTGTAGTGACCATATTGTTGCAATCTAATCCGATATCTTTCCCTTCTCATTCCATCCGTGCTTTTTCGTGGAAATCAAGGAGGCGTTCAATATGTGCTTTGTAGAAAGGTACCGCGCTGAGATGCACCTAATCTCTTCTTGAGATCAAGTGCCAAATGAAAGGAACTAAAGGGAAGATTTGCTAGGGGACAGGATCCCAAATGAAGTCGCTAATGCCGATTAGATGACTGAGGAAACGCTTATGCCAGAAATTTTGGGGAATATTTTTCGCAACACACGGCGAACATTACAAATTTGTGATTACACATCTGGTATGAGATTTCGACTCCAGAAGGAGTGGGCGTTGTGAGGAATTGCTCTTCACTCAGCAGTGCCATACAATGACACTCAATGCATCAGAGTATCGGCCTGGTATGATTGGTAGTGAGCCTGATGAAGGTATGTGTTGTGATGCTGCGGCGTGGGAGTCACTGGGCATCGAGGTACATGGCCATAATAGCGTTTGTCTTGACCTTGCGCGAAGCATTCTCCTTCAGGCGTAATTGGTGGTGTCATGTAACCATGAGCCATAGTACCATAGGCATTGGGCTTTTGTGGAGTACCAGGGAACGTGTCAGCTGTTGCTTTGCGAACATTCTCACATGGAGGAGTTGGAGGACTAGCTCGGCGATTCATGGCCTCTTGGTGACGAAGGAAATTATCGAGGACGATGGAGGAGCTGGAAAGATGTGGGGAGGCGTGTTTGCGCATCAGTATCTGAGAAGGCTTATCGAGCTTTTGTGACAGGTAGAGCATAGTTAAGTTATCGTCTTCGCTGTACTTGTCGTGTCGGTCAGATCGGCACAAAATACCGCGAGCCAGGGCGAGTGAGGCGCTGGCCATAACGGATGGCTTGCTTCCAATGAAATCCTTGTGATATAGGGCAATCTCATTGAGATATAGTGCCATGTTCTCGACCTCAACATCATCTTCGTTGTCACGAACCGCTAATTGAATCCAGGTATCGACCGTTGGGTGTCCAACACTCCAATCCAATGTATTCAGGACATGCCATTCCATCTGGGTAAACATCTCTTCATCGTATAGGCCACAGCACATAGACTTGAGCTCCTTGATCAGAGGCACACGGTCTTTCTTATCACCGTACTTGGCAGCGATGAGTAAAGCAGCACAGCCAACCAGTTGGTAGTGGCGCTTGTATACGACTCGTCGCGAACAATATCTATCCAAGAGATTGACGGCCAGGTACAGGGTATCGTCTAGAAGCTGGAAGGCGGCATGGGCCTCGACCAAGAAGTCGATCAAGTAAGGTCTCATGAACCATTGGATCTCTTGCTGGATGTCAATTGAGGCGACGTCTGGGAGTGTTTGATTCTAATGACAGTTAGCAGAGTCAGCAGGCTTCGGAGAATGGCTAATGACCTCCATAACATGCATGTGCTCAATGATGTCCTCCATATATGTTTCATCGGCTTGTCTAGACAACTCATCAGTCATGGCCATCTGCCGCCGCCGACCAATCTCCTTCATCTGTTCTTGGGTTGTTCTGGCGTTGTAACCTGAAGCCTCGCTCGATTCTACAAAGTATGTGTCACAAGGCTGTCGGAACGCCATGCTGGGCAGGTTGAGAGTGTATAGGTAGTTTGTATTCAAAAGGTCGAGATGTGAATGAATGGACGTCAAGTTCTCCAGGAGCTTCGATCGATGGCAGTCAAATGAATGTACAGGTACTTGATGAATCAAGCACTCAGCGTGTTGTTGGGGATTATGGTATTAGAGAACGTGGGTATGTTGAAGAAATGAGAACCAAGATGTGTTTCCTATTTCTATAGTCAATAGATGCTCTGTATTATTTTAAAAAGAGCGACATGTCCTTCGGAAGAGTTATGTGAAAGGAAGGGGGTGGCAGAAACCAATTTTTTTTGCGGACACCTCCATGAACTGCCAGAGCTACGTACCAATTCAAATTTGGAGGCTAGATCCCTTGCTGGGCAATATACAATTCCAGAGACGATGGCAGGATGAACTAGTTAAAGTTTCCGGCCTTAGCTTCTGTTGTATACGTGCTGAGTCTTTGAATTATCTGGGGAATGTGGTAGATGAGCGATCGTTGGCATGGAGCACTGAGGCAAGGAGCATTAGCCGTTGATCTTCCATATTGTCTAAAGTCACGTTCATAAACAGGGAGGATTCTTACTCTAACAATGAAGTATCCGAACGGCGTATATTTTGTAGTGTGGAGGAAATCGAGGCTGGTGTGCCTTCAAGTGCAGGGCACGACCAGGTGCTCAATTGATCGACGCCGAGGAAGGCTTTCGATAAACGGTGAGTGGTTCTGCGTCCGGAATCGTAGCGTGGCAGAAGCTGGAGACGACAAAGATCGAGTGACGGAAGTGATGAGATGATATTGATGATTGTGAGAGGAGAAAGCGAGAGGTTGAGAATTTCGACAGCTGCGGGATTGTCTCGTTCGAACTACGAGGATTGGATGAATCGACGGGTATTGATATGGATATGTATTCACTCCTTGGAATCCTCTCCTTCGATGGATATGAAAGTGAAGGTTGTGCTGGTGCAAACTAGCATCACCAAAAGATCTCTCTTCACACTTCAACCGCACAACAAGCGAGCTGTCGACACGATTCAGATCAATTGCCCATAAGACTTCCTCCAGATCCCTCTAGTGATTCAATATCGAGGGCTTTCGGATAGTACAGTGGTGAATGAACCTTAGAAGACGCGAGAGGCCTTGAGCTTGAGGTCTTTATTGCACTAGTCTCTTGGAAGGAAATCACCCCTAACCGAAGTTAGGAAGCGGAATCTGCTGGGAACGTCAGCATGAGCGCAGTACCTTAGCGTATCATCGGGCCATTAATCCCAGGAAGTGTGTCGGGGCACCAAAGAGATCACTGGACAGCGAATGCTTGTGGGATGCTGGTGGAGCCAGCTTGAGGCCACTCATTTTGGTCAAGCTGTCCCCGCTGAGAAGTATCAGCCAGGACTCAAACTCGCGTCCGGCCTTGTTACTGGTCTTTTAATACACGCATCACCGGCTTCAAGAGCAGCCTTTTTCGCCTTTGGGGGGCGTCCACCCGGAGACCAGATCAGGAGAAGCGACACACACCCAGACGAAGGTTGCAATTGCAAGGCATGTCATCCTCGTGTCTGACTGGTGCTGCTTGGACACCAGCTGGAACGATTAGCAGCGGACAGCGACGACACATGTACACCATTGGAGATTTCATGGATGTTCACATGGACTCCCCATGTGTCAAGTTATACGACACTGACCGTATGGGACTACCAGCCTATGCAATGGAACTATGCTTGCTTCTTTCACGGTCAACACCCAAATGCCCGGTGCGTGATACCTATAAGCACTGCCTGCAGAAACCAGATTTATCTGCTTCCTTGAGCAAAAGGAAGTCGGCACTATCCAGCATCCGAAGTAAGCAACATACAGCGTGGTATTTCTTGTCAATAAATACGATGATACAGTATTCCAACGGCCAGCTATTTATCCCCATTGCCAGCACCCTCTTCCATCCTACTGGTGTACTACATAAAGCTACTTTCATTCAGTGTGTTTATGTGCTGCCCGCAGCGAACCCCCATGCTTCAATACACAGCGTTGGTACATCTGAAAGCATGCCATACCTCTTATTAGCGAATCGAGACGACAGGCGAAAGCTTCAATAACCTCGACCTGATATTTGCTACCATGCTGTCCTCGAAGCCAATCATGGCATCAATACTTCAACCCTCAAAACTGGCCGTTGCGTTGCACCTCACAGACGCTTCTTCTACAGACCCCAAAAATACAGACAAAACTGAGGTTTCGTCCTGGACGATTGGTGCCAACCGGCCATGTACAAAACACCAATCTCCTGATTTCTTCACAACGTACCGAACGACGCCAAGCTCAAAGGCTTAAAAGCAGTATCAGTAGTCCACGAGCTCCAAGACTTTTCCCTCGAAAACGATTCAAGAACGTGTTTTCATGAATCATCATGGTTCAACCGTTTCATCGCGTCCGTGATACCTCACCTTCTAGAAGGTTTGATCTGATCTTGCATGCCCTCCTCCATTTCGGACTCCGAGTCTAGCGGGAAAAAACAGGAGCTTCTCCCCACAAAATCTCGTGCCATCTTTGATTATGGCATTCACCAAGTTGCATATTTGCATGACCTGTTTTTACAGTGAAGCAAACTAGAAAGCGCTCACTTAAGGTGTGTAGAACATTGCATTGATCTCGTCTTCTCGGTAGTTACCAGGAGGTGTGCTGTTCTGGACAATACCAAACCTGCTGATGTTCACGTTTCGTCTAATGATTGCCATCTCCAAATTAATATGTTGGGTTCCATTATCCCGATAAAGCAAGCATGCGAAGCCCAGGGGCAGAGGTATCCTGCCTACCCGAATTCCAGCAGTTACTAGGGAGGAGTTGCTGACTTTCGTCGTCGAGTCGCTGTAGGTCACGACCGACGCGAAAGATCTTAGTAGATACTTAGAGCACATGGTAAGAAATTAGTCAGAGGCGTAGATCTTATGTGATACTCTCAAAACGTTCTACGACCGAAGACAATGACTCTACCCTTGGAGTTTGGAATGCAACCTCTGCCTTTCCTCACCATTTCCAAAACATCCTGAATCTGTAAGATATTTATATATTCAATACCCCATAACACCCTCTCCACATAACGGTGTCTAACGCCATAAGCAGTTACCTTCTTCTATCATGCCGTTCAGCCTCATCTTTTCGACCCATGCTCTTTCTCCTTGACGCGTCGGCATCCAATCATAAATAGCAATTACGGACCGGAGATACGTTTCTTAGTCCGCCACTTAGGCCCAGTCGCGTTCGTGTAAAGTTTGACTTTGGACCATGTCTCGTCGTGTCCATGCATATGAAGCCATCATCATTTTCACTGTTTTTGCAGCGGACGGGGACGACCTGCGTGACGCTTAGCATTTGACGTATCGGTATGACACAAAACAACTGACGACAGCTTCGTCAAAATCTCTGCTGCATACCAGTCCCGCTGCTTCGGAGCAGAAATTTCCTCCTCCATCAGACTCCACCCCGCTGAGTGGGCTTTGCTGGGTGGAGGAGTCAGGTATTGGCATGATATTCGTACATGGAAGTCAGGCTGTACCGCAGAGACGGTGTGGTTTGATGCTTGATGCCGGTTTCAACGCACAGCGTCAGCAGCAGCACAGCATATTCCGTAATACCACGGCAATGCAGAAGTTTACAGAGCGTGCAGTTCGATCTAAAGTACAACGGGCCTCAACTTAAGATCAGCCCTCACTTACAATACGTGGACACCAAGGAGATTTGAAATGGTAGATAGCCTTGACGGAGAGTTTCGTCCCCCGCCCTTGTCTTGTGACCTTTTTTACGCTTGAACTACTAAATGAAGATGCCACGTCCACATTTGGATTTTTAGAACTTGATACAGCTGTTCCCAGCTGTATTGTACTTCTATGGGCATCCCACTCGACTTTTGACCACCTTGGCTATCAACACGATGAATCCATACAAGCGAGACCTCTACTGCCTCACGTACAATAGCTCGACTCAGCACAATTACCTAGCTTATGACGACATGTATCATGAAGTCCAATCTCACCATCTCGCCACCCCACCGAGCCCGTAGTATTTGTGGGGTAAGCAACCACTTTCGAAGTTTTGCGCTGCGCGCGTTGAGACGTGTTGACTGGCTGGCACAGCAGTCAGGAACCGTATACTGGCTTCATGCATGCGGAGCGCCGCATAATATTACTCCAAGCCAACAACGGGGATAGCGAAGAAACTTCCTGACGCCAGGCCCAGCTTTTGGGAGAAGGCCTCGATGTGGGACTTGAATATAACTTGCTTATCTATTAGTGCTCGGATCCAAATTCCAAGCATACAGCTTTGCCTACAGCATCATCTGGCATTGATAGAGCTGTAGCGAGCCAACGAACGTCACCGGCGTCACCTCACCATAGCTACCAATATTGTAAGATGACCGGCACCATTGGCGGCTATTGTCTCCAATAATTGTCAGCACTGCCAGCAGGATCGTCGAAGTTTGATAACCTAGGGATCCGATCCCGCGTCGCAAGGTAGGTGAGGTGAGATGGTACGAACGACAAGGCAAGGTTAGCGGAGAGGTGGCTTTCTCTTCCAGGACACTTCCACTATACACTTGGTCATGGCGAATTGGATGTCCCGGAAGCCAGCCAATCCGAGGGCCAGGATGTAGAGCAAACATAATCTCACGTATATGACCACAACAACGAGTTTATGTGCTGGCCAGCCGTGTTGATATTCTTGGGAATCGACCCAAAACCAAAAACAAGATTGGTCTCTGCCGCGGCCACCGCAAAGATGGCCAGGCTCTGGAAACAACAAACAAACAAGACGAATGCCTGATACTCACCGCGAAAGCTGATATACTGCATACAGGGCTTGTCCGGGTGTGACGCTGAAAGCTGAATATCATGCTCGAAAAGAGGTTGGCAAGTTCCACTTCGTCACGATTTCAGCCTTTCAGACACGTCGGCGCTCGGGGGGGGGGGGTTCATGGTCAATCATACCGCTGAGCTGCATGCAAGCACTTTAAGCTTCTGTCTTCGACATTGTGGCTGAAAACATGTGGCGTTTCATGCTCCCCCTTTTTACATCTCCAGCAGCACGCACCGATTTAACAGCTAGCTATCTGCTCCTCTCCCGGACTCAATCATGCTCATAACGAATATACGGAATTTCATGAGATCGCCAACACTCTCATTCCCACGACAAATTGGGCTGCCTGCAAGTGAATTGATAGTCCCCGGGAGGGGTTTACCCCTTTTCCCATGCCGTATGCCATGTTTATGCAAGATCTAGCAAGTTACAGATGCTGGTCTTCAAATCATTTCCCTCCCGAGATTGTTGTAACCGCGCGGTGGTAGCATCCATGGGCGATAAACAGGTCATTTGGCCCTCTATTGGACATTTTCTAGAAGATTGCTGCTGTCGGCCGCATATCTATACGTCTATATTTGAAATCATTTGCACTTCTGTCGTGTGCATTGTGCGTTGTTCACTTGGTGATTTCGCTTAAACGCAGGGCTGAAGTGCTCTCCGGCCTGGTCTTGATCTTGCCACTGCAACCTACTAGGTAGAGATGTGTTTGCTTTTGAAAAGATAAAAGGAGCTATTCCGAGACTGGATCGGAAGGCATGTATAGAGGAAGTCGTACTGGAGACGTCACTCGAAACGAATAAAAGCGGTTGTGCCTCGTCGGGTTGAACTCAACTAAACCATTCACTGTTGCTAAGAGATATCGAGCCGGGTTACATGTATCACAGTATCGCGTGTGGTGTTACCACGAACTGGGAGGGAGAGTCATGTGGTGGGACAACGTAGACCAGAACTTCAGATCGAAGTCTGCTACAAAGTTTCTGTAAATATGTATTGCCATTGCCAGAAGTTCTGCATGTGCATTCTTGCACAGAGAAAAGGGAATTCTGTTAGAGAGGTTACACCTTCATCTAGATGCGTACTCGGTTTGCTAAACAATGAACCACAACGTGGTTCTCGGGAAACATGCCGTGGCGTCGCGTTTACCTCTTAAGTCGTCCTCCAGGAAAGTTGTCCGTAGGAGGAGGAGATGATAGTAGATTTCTCGCTCGGTATCACTATCACTACTTCCCAGGACAAGTACCAGCCCTCACGATACTTTGATCTGCGGATAGAGACCTGTATCATGTCTAGATATCCTGCCATGTCCTGCGCCTGATATTAAGCTTCGAACAAGTTACGAGTTCTATCCAATAGATCTTCCAAGGTGTCTGAGGCAATGTATTTTGAAGCTTAACGCATACATATCTCTTGACTGAGCCTCCAATTCAGTATTAAGAGATCCTGGATTATTCTCACCTTCTCAGGCACTCCCTCTTTTACCCACACTCGACATACAGATCTGCAAATGTACTCGTTTATTAATATTATACCAACACGCCCATAACTAGTCAGCTATTCGGCACTGGCTTCGTCCGCTCCTCGCAGGACTAAAAAGATAGCTGTGTGTACACACAGCATGTGTATATGCGTGTGTTGGGAAGTTTGATTGCTCCCTCACCACCCAGGACGTAATCTACAAAGAATGACAGTTCGAGCTTATTGACTTGTGCCGCGTAAAGAAGTAGAGCAGTGATGGCTCCCTCATAAATGTTATCGATTTGCAATACTCGATCTGGAAGCACTCTATCCTCTTCAAAGCGACTGAAGTGATGACTCCGTACACATCTGGAGAAAATATCTTGCTGTGCCGATCCCGATCCCGCCTCGATGAGTGATGTCCTCGGCTTATAGCCGAGTATATGTAGTCTCTGTGACTCGTGCTATCCATCGATAACACAGCATGAAGAAACTCAAACTCGTCCATCGTCTCTAAAGTAGACTTCCAGACACAGTGTGTCAGCAAGGCTTTTCGTCAGCCCATGACCATAGACTCGCGTCACGGTCCCCCGAAAGGTCCAGGTGGTAGTATTCTTGCAAGCAAGTATGCCTTCCAACAACAATAAAAAAGATAGATAGTCATCACAAGTGCATCATCCGAAGCTTCAGATGAGCTGATGGACTTACATCCATAGCTCCGCTGATGGTTTGCTGCTGGTAATTGTCGATACAGGACATCTTAAAGCCCGCATGGTCACGGTGACTTGAACCTTCTTCTTCCTCCTTTCCAGCCGTCTGATCAGGTCCTTCAAGGTAACGGTCTTTTCTGACCCTGTAGCGCCTGTAAGGAAGAGACTCTTGCTGTTCAGAGCCAGCCTGACTACCTCCTCCTACTCAGGAGTAAGATTGACACGCGGATCTCAAATCTTTGACAGTGCTGGAGGGGCTAATTGTAAGACTTCTGAGTTGTATCGCTCAACGTGGTCTATTCGCTGGCGCTTCATTCTCTTTTCTCGCCAATCCTCCATATCCTAGGAGATTTTGTGTGATCTATCAAGCCTACTGACCGTTTTGAGACTTGCTTGGAAAGTAGTTTGTGATTCCAATCGACGGGCTGTAATTTGGCATAGGAAAGTGTTGTTGTGCCGAATGCGACTGTTGTGCAGGACTCTAATTTGAGTGAATAAAAGTGGCAGAGGATTGGGAAAGTGTTTTAGCCTTTAAAAGTTTGTCATAATCAAGGTCTATCACTCTCGTGCTGCCGTCGTGGTAAATTCCATGTATGCAAATCAGGATTTGGTTCGATCCATAACCTTGAAACTTGGCTTTGGGAAAGCCTTTCTACTGTGGCTCCCATTCTTCCCAGATGTAAAAGAATCCAGTCCGATTTCCACGGAATACCATGTATGCGGCCTTCCGGTTCTTTCCCATCTCTTCGTGTTCCTGAGCTGCTAAAGGTTCGGCTCTGACTGCGATCACAAGTTGGTTGAAGTTGGTGATCGAATTGAATATATACTGCATCGTACAAAACCACTTGAGCTCTCAGGATATGGCTCGATGGGCTTCGGAAGAATTCTATACTCACATTCTATGGTCTCCTACCCCATTATGAAAGTCACTCAAAGTTGTCTCGAACTTGACGCGACATTCGTGAACTAGCGCGACAAATCTACATGAGCACGTGCAACACGTTGATATGGAGAGAGCCGGGAGAGCTTGGCTTTGAAGCTCCATCGAAGGTCTACAACACTCCCTTTCTCTTATAACAAACAACTCACACAAAAAGCCCTGCATACTTTGTCATACAGGACATGACGTCCTACAACCTACCAAACAAAGCACATACTACCGCAAACATGGCAGACCAAGAGAAGGACGATCTCCTGGTTGACGAGTCCCCGCTTCGACCAAAACAAGAACGACAGAACTCCATTGAGAAACACTTACAGACTCGACCCAACCAACAGGAGCTGAGAGACCGTCACATCCTTCTTGATACGAATGCTGCTCCGTAAGTGCTCTAGCCAACCACCTATGCTTTACCCAAGAGCAGGACTAATTGAGGGGTGAACAGAGCTCTACAGCCGGCTGCATACGACCTAGAACGACAACTTCATACAGATTCTTTGAAGAAGGAATTGAACAAGAGATCGCAGCGTGAGGATCTGGTCGAACGCAACATCCTTCCAGACTCCACCGCTGCCCCATCTATTCAAGGACAACAGAAGGAGTTGGCGAAGCATATGCGTGCAGACTCTTTGAACGAGAAGATTGCGCACCGCCCAAATCCAGAGGAACTCAAGCAACGTAAGTCTCACAGATGTACAGGTTGCATAAGCTACTGACATGCTGAAGGTAACATCCTTCCTGACTCATCAGCCTCCCCTGCAATCCAAGCCCAACAACGAGAACTGGAGAAACACATGCGTGCCGACTCGCTGAACGAGAAGCTCTCAAATCGCCCCAAGCCAGAGGATCTAGTGAAAGAAGGTGTGCTACATGAAGATCCCACGTCGCCAGGCACGAAGGAAGCGGATGCCCTGTACGAAGAGAATATCGAGGATGAATACGCCAAACGTGAGGGCGGCGCTTAACGAAATCGACTACACAAATCTGGTGTTTCTGGGCTTGGGTTAGGGATTGTGATTTGTGAGCGAAATCGCGACCAAAAGTAGATCTAGGTAGCGTGCCAAAATGAAATAGTTTCTACTTCATCTATCGGGCAGTGTCGAGTGCCTGAATAGCTTCCTGATATCTGCATTGGCAATCAACCGGATCACCCTAGTGTACTTGGTCAGAAAGGGTAGTTATGGAAGTTTCCTATCTGCAGATAGCTACAGAATCAATTAGTTTTACTTTCCAAAGTGCAATGTCGGACTTGCAGGAATTGGACGGCAGAAAGTATTGCACTGGGCTCCGCGATGGATCACAAACTTGAAATAACGTCATTTGGAGCTTTCAGCCTTTGGCGAAGTCGTCATTGCAAGGGGGTCTTGTAATTGTTTTTAGCAACTTGTTTCTTGCACGCACACTTGCTTGTGGAAAAGCATTGTACAACATAGACTTCTATATCTAGGACTGAATTTCGCTGTGTTCATAACATCTCCGAGCCTTTCGAGTTTCATGGTGCGTATTGAGTTTTGGCTGTTTCTCTCCCACTCAATCAACGGATCTGCGGTGTCTTTTCCGACTCTAAATTGTATCTCGAGTGGTGCTCTATTCATTCAGCCTGGTCAGTGCAGCTATGCCGTCTTTTCCAGATGCTCTGTTCTTCCGGCCCGGTAGCACAGGTGTTCCTGCTCTTCAACTCCTTGGATTTGAGTTTTGTAACTTTCGCCAATTCCACTATAGCAGCGTAGTTGGATCTGTTCCGAAAGTTGGCCTTGGAGCTTGCAGCACTGTAGTGTAGTCTCTATAGCATGGGCGTACTTCGAAACCACTGCCGATTCTTCATACCTGAAATTCTGGTACGGTATCATCATTTCTAGTTGTCAAGAATAACCCACGGGACTCGAATGTTCAGCTCGTTACCAAAGTTTCGTACGGTAGTTCTATTTGTGTCCTGACTGCTTCTTAGCAGCCACTCAAGCCGAGCCCATGCAGCACGGCGAATTTGAGGTGGTCTTATGAGATGGCAAACATGTGCTGGGGAGACTTTACCATGCTCCAAGTGGTGAGAGCACGGGCAGATGGACCAACCTACTACAACTCATATACGGTGAAATGCGTTATTCAGCATGAACACTAAAGTATATGAATGACATCAACCTTGGAACACTGTATATCCTGGTACAAGCTGCGTTCATGCACGATTTCTGGCTCTAAGCCCTTAATACATTAGTCTGTATCTATGAACCTTAGTATCAGAAGTACATCACGACGATATATGGCAGAACGCTCCCACGCAGCAAGCGACAGAGAACTATAGAGACGTAGAAGTCCACAGCGGGACTTACATTACGCTGCCTTTCGATATATCACACAGTACGGGTAAAGTTACAAGAATATAGTACGTAGGTAATGACTCTAGACGTAGCTACCTGACTCTGTTGTTTCGTTCGGCACAAATATATTCGCGTAACTTGATCGCTCTCCTCTTCATACTCTTCATCGTCATCCTCACCGCTATCCTCATTGTCATGCTCGTCCCCTTCATCATCGTCGTCATCTCCATTCTTGTCCTCATCAAATTTCTCGGCTCGCGTCCTTCATATTCCCCAGACTGCATATCATCGTGCCCCTCGATATCGTCCTCGACGTATTTGCCGCTTTCGCCGTCCTGATTCCTCCTGCTTTCCAAGCGTCACATGTAGCCGTTCAGTTGATCTGTCGTCTGCTGAAGCCTGTAACGGCATAAGCAATATAGAACCAGCAGAGTCGTATGGGAGATCGATACTATATCAACTGCATAATACTCGTAGGCCTAGAACAAAGGATATAAAACCATGAAGAGAAGAACAGGAGAGAAAGTACGAGATGGATCGATCTCGGAGATCAACCTGGTCCCAGCCCCCGAGTCACGTGCCACACTACCTAGCCCATGGAACGGTACATCGAACTGCCTTTATACATTTGATCGTCTTAGGTACTTTCGCAGGTCTTCATCAGTAGCACGGATCTCTAGCGTTTGACTTCCCTCGAACTTCTCCTATGTTTTTGGTATTGGCCGTGAAGTGGCAAAGTAGTTGGCCTTGAACTTTTCCTGAAGATACCTGACAGGAACTTTTGTCGACAGCCATTTGAGAGCTGGCACCCATCATGAGCATCAACAACAACAAAGATTTTTGAGTTAGCTGCTGCTACGGTTTCGAGTTCCAGGAGTTCGTCAAGTGAAGGCGGTGTACATTTGTCTCTATGCCGGTCATAAAGCTTTTTCATGCTATCAGGTAGAGAAGGCCGCTTTGAAACAAATTATGTGATCATACTGACAAACAGACCCTCAAGGTCTTGATCTTTCTGTCGCATGTGACTGCAGTCTAGGTAAGCGATGCCAACCTTTCTACCAGTTTCAAACTACGTGAACAATTCTTCAACCATGATTGACGCGAAGATTGTCTTTCGCTTCGGGGATACCGGGACAAAACAAAGTCTGCTTGTCGTTTCCTAGCCACGTATTGAACTGCGCTGAGTCAAGTAGCCACTGCCAGTACCTGCTTGTCTCCGAAAGCGTTATCTTTGAATCCAACTTGAACCACCTGCTTATCCAGAGTATACAGCTGGTATATGGTGCGCCATTGATTGATTGATTTTATCATACACGGATCCAGCCATCTTTAGGACAGCTATGCCGGAATGGCTCAGCTTTGGCACCAGTTGCCGAAGTGCATCTGCCTCGGGAAATGCACGACACTTCATCACACTCGTG
>MU254232.1:0-20616 GCA_019669825.1 Calycina marina
GAACATACGAGAAACAGGGAGAAAGGTATGGAAGCACGCTAAATTAAGCGAGGGCCTTGGCCCGAGCACCTAAATGGCTTCTAACCCTCACACTTAGACAGCCTACTAGGCACTGCAGAAGACGCAGAGACGTTTGTTAAGTGGATACATGACACTCAGTTCTACACAGACATATGCCCTAACAATCCAAGCCAGTATAGACTGGCCTACCACTCAGTTTCCCATTTGTTGTCCGGTTTTTAGATGTATATAGAAAATGCTGGCAATTAGCCCAGCACGTCCTACTGTTGGCACGTGGCATTAAGCGCACGGACCCCGGACGTTGATTATACTACTACTACTACCTACACACACATGGATGTTGGGTCGCATGTTGGCTATGTTATTACTAGAAAAGCTATTGTGGTGATATCTCGCTCGTAGGGTGCTCACTTACCTAGTTGTATCAATGCTCTATCTCTCGTGACACGTGGTCCGTACAGTAAGCATTGCCTACAACATTCGCTTGTCCGCCTCACCAAGGCGGATCCAAATATGCCTCACCTCGTCGCCCAATCCTGATTTCTTAGCTCTAGGAATGCCCACCAGCCCTATATATGTAAATGATTTCTCGGCTGTTGGGCGGTGTTTTCTTTTATGTTCCTTGCTTTCCAAGGTTTGTTTGTTGACCAATCAAAAGTGCTATTCTACTATTGAGGCCTGCCACTTTGGCTCACCGAGAAACAGGAACACCAAGTCATCTCGACAATTTGCTTGCACTCATTTCTCCCTTCCATCAACGCAAAAGCATTATATGATCTCCAGCCGACGAGACATCTATCAGCTGGTGCTATGGAACCATATTCATCGATGTGACTGGACTCAAGAGGCATCTGACGATCAAATCCATATTTCATGCTCTGCCGCCTAAAAGCTTCCTCTCACATAATGTTATTGCGAATCTGAAAGCCCTCAACACCAACGATTTGGTTACTCCCGGAATCCATTCTCAAACTACTGACTCCGGCTAGCTAATCATTATGGCAAGCCAGTCGAGCTTTATACATGACAGCAATCAAACACGAGTAGTACGAGAACCATCTAGCTGAAAATGCTCCTAAGAATTTTCATTTTAATGACTTTCACATAGTATTATCATTCCCATGATCCAACGCATCCGTCGGAAGCAGGCCATGAATCTCCCAGGGGAACGGGGCCATCATTCGTGGACTTTCCACCTCAGCCTGTTGAGGTTGAATTGAGCAATTCAAGGACGCTTCCAAATCCCACTGCATCCACAGCCGCTCACTGGGACTATCCTTCACATGCAAGTGAAATATCCACAGGACATACATCGTTCAGTCTATCCAGGCAATACATGGTTGATAGCCAAAGCCGTTATATAAACCAGGCACCATTAATCCAATGGTACACAGAAAAAGACGACCCTTGGGTCCCCAAAGGAGTGATTCCAGAAGATCGAACGTCCATGCTGGGATTGAGCAATCGCAATGCCATGCATGCTAGATCCCAGATTATTTGCCACAACGCCACCAATACTGACTCTGCTTATGGAAGCTCCGGAGCTAGACCTAGCAATGGGAATGCCTCCATTTTCAGTGCTGATATAACCGACAAAGATCAAAATCTACAAAGTATGCCTGGAGCAAATGCAGACTACCAACATGGCCAAGGTTTTTCTCAAAGTTTGCATGATACCAATGGGTCCCGGTTTGGTCTAGGGAATATGCTACCTAGCAATTCATTTAGCAATCCGCAGGTACTACCAGCCTCTCCATCTACCTTGGTTTGTCACACCTGCAACAAGCCCGTGAAGACAAAGTCGGAACTGAAGTGAGTTGATCGGCATGTTGTCATTATTAAAATACTGAGAGGAACGATAGAAAACATAATCTACGGCATACCAAACCATTCCATTGTGAAGAGCCGGACTGCGCCTGGGTAAAGGGATTCAGCACAATAAATGATCTGAAGAGGCATACCAAGAGTAAGCATCCTGCTTTCGTGGACGAGCTGGAATCGGACAGAGGGTATCGATGCCGTTTTCCAAAATGTAAGTCCTTTGAGAAGTTCTGGCCTCGATTGGACAACTTCAAGAGCCATCTGAAACGTGTTCACCATCTTACAAGAAATGATGAGTGCGATAAAATGCTACACTGGTAAGTCAAGCTCGATATACCTGTGCCTGCCAGGAGAATTCACTTATACCATCCCAACAGTGCCGAGTTTGAGCCAGCCAGTCAGAGGGCAAGTAAGCTACTGGAGACTACGCGTCCAGTGGAATTGCCGCAACCATTACCATGGACTCAACAAACCCCAGCCACTCTGAAGCCGGTATATCCAGACATAACGTATGTGGGTACTTTGGATTCCAGCCCTTCTATTTCCGAGGATGTATCATTCCAAGGAATCCCAGCCTTGAGGAATGATGATGTCCTGGATAATCATCTCAACACAGTGAAACCTTCTGAAGTATGTTCATCTCAACACGGAGTTCCTGAACGCCGCTTAGATTTAGCAAACGTTCTCGCTCCAGTGAGCCTGGATGACTCTGAGCCAACGCCTCAAGGTGATCAGACGGTGTCACAGCTGTCGAAGAAAAGCGTGGCCAATTCTAGGTTCGCTTGTAAGGTACCACAACAAGAGATCCCAACCTCAGACATCAAACTTATGGAAATAATCAAGACTGCGTTGATTGGAGCCAAGCCACATAGTGACGAACTCGGGGATGGCCAAAACCCGCATGCTGAAATGAAAAGCATTAGCACTCGCTCATCCTCACTACATAGCTGGCTAGTGGATCATGCCGAGCCTTTGCTCAGTCAGACTAAGCCTGCAACGTCGTCAAAGATTGAAGAGAATGGCGCTGACCTGGACTACAAAATCAGAGACGTCTTGAATTCAGTGCGCATCTCTGGTTACATCATTCGCGAGCCTGCTCTTCCAAGACTTATGAATCCTGGCTCAGCAGCAAGCATTAGAAGCGAATGTTTGGTTACATGTCAGGAATGTCATAAGTTCAAGGGTCGTCCTTGTGAACTCAAGTGCGTATACCCCATAGATCGATGCGCACTGCTAAAGAGAAGCAGGAAACACATGAAGCGACACTCGCGGCCCTACGGCTGCACGCTTGCAAACTGTAAGAAAACCTTCGGAAGCAAGAACGACTGGAAGCGTCACGAGAACTCACAACACTTTCATCTCGAGACCTGGCGCTGTGATGTAGAGAAGCCTAAAGGCGGTATCTGCGCTAAGGTGTGTTACGATCGACGAACCTTCCAGCAGCATCTGTACAAGATTCATGCCACCACGGCTGACAATATTGTCAAGCAAAAGCTGGATCGCTGCCGCCTGGGAAGTAATTGCCAAACTCGCTTCTGGTGTGGCTTCTGCAGCAAGCTCGTCCATCTCGCCAAGAGAGGAACAGAAGCCTGGACGGAGCGCTTTGATCATATCGACAATCATTTCATGGGACGTCATGACCTAGTCAAGCGAGACATCCGCGACTGGGTCGCTATGGATGTTGATAGGGCTCGGCATGAGAGTCTACAGCTTGTACCAGATCACGAGAACGTCGAAAAAGCCTCTTCAAGTGGCTCGAGCTCCTCTGGTATTTCGGACGATTCAGCTCATGCACGCAGCCACGCAGCGCCTCTCAAGCGGAAGCGGTCCGGAAGTAGTGACGGCAAACGAACTGGAAAGAAAGCAATGGCAAACACCGTTGTGTATTGTGTACGTTTCCTGACAGACTTCTCTTTATATACATCCTACTAAACTCTCAAAGTGCCAATGCGGAGTATCTCACAATCCAAAGTTCGATCAACGTTGCACTGAGGATTCACATCCGTTTTGCGAATCCTGCGTTCATGAGAGTCGCACCAACTCGACTGATTAGAATTTGCAACTTTAGTCACTTTTCAATTGGAGTATGAAGTCTATATATGTATGTACGATTATGGGCGACCTTCTTACTATGCCATGCCACGCAACGAAAATGATATCCAGGATGGTTGGTTGCTATTTTATTGCTGTACTGTAATGCTATCCATAGACCTGCCATAGATTAGCTGAAATGCAAGAGTCTCGAGTGCTGCGAGGGAGAAAAAACATCTCACTCAAATCTCCCTTCCACAGCATTCTCATCCGCAGCTGACCACAATTACCCCCTTCCGAATGTACCTCAAGGGCACCATGAAGCCTAAACAGGGCTTCTTCCCACCCAAAAAAAACCCAAATCCCCAATTCAGCACACCGAATAGAGAAGCCTCTAGGTGTGGTGGAAACGTGCCTGATTGGATTGTCCCGACGGGGCTGAGGCGCGCATGTACATAAATTTGCGAACTACCACCGCGGCGTTACCTGGATTCCGTGATAGAATAGAAATAGTTCCCCTTTGAACTCACCGATTTTACCTGCAACCGCCTTTGCTTTTCTTGTCCAATGAGATGAGATGCTATGGGGGCTGGCTGCCGCAGACCGCACTGCAGACGTACTGCGGCAAGTATCTTTGATAATGCTGTCGAGGAGCAAACTCCATGGTTTCGGGGGTCTAGGTTTGAGGGAGTTGGACTGGCGGACCTGCGAATTTTGCATATGGTTTGGGGAGGATGGGATCTGGATGTGGAGATGGGTTTGTACGACTGGGACTCGTAGTAGGAAGTCGTAATAGGTGCTACTCGATCGGTAAGGTCCAACAAACAGCGCAAAGCACACTATGGCATCGATTTGGAGTCTGTACATTGTCTTTGATCGAGCTCGATGCCTACGTGTAAGCGATAGAGACTTCGCACGTTCAGTTCAGTTCAACCAAGGCTCCTTCCCGGATCTGTAGTACCTGGAGACTGCGCTGCGCTCATTGATAAGTCATGGACAGACAGGGTATTGGGTGTAAGCCTGGCGATGTGTCTAGTCTAGTCCATCGAGCAGCTTGGGTGGTAAAGCTTGGGCAAAGGCCAGGACAACGCAGCACTACGTGAGTGACCCAAGGACGTGACTACCTGGCAGTTGCCTCATTTCGCCTTACAATAGTCCTCAGATCAAGCCGCATCGATTGGAAGGAGACCTCTAGGCATCGAGCCCCCAAAGATACTGGACTCATTTCGCAAGATTTGGCTAGCACAGATCAAAATTGAGTGTTGTGAGTTTCTAGGCTGATCCTAACTCTGCATTCAGCATTAAAGTATAGTTTCTAGGCTTCGATATCCTCTGATAGTGCCTACAATGTGTGGGAGTATATATAAAATGATACTGGAAAGTATGAAAAGACTTGACTTGCTATTTATGGCTACCGTATGATATTGCACACAGCGGGGCGCAACCCAGCCGTGCAGCAGGGTCGCTAAAAGCCTACGCTAGTGGTACTCCAATCTTCCCATATTCAGACATTAGCGCTGTGACCATTCTATACACGGGACCATTTGGTGTCATCAAGTGTCATCATGGAGTGCGGCTCTGCTCAATATGTGCTGCCCAGCTCCCCAGGGCTTGTCCCTGCTTATATGTACCTGTGAGGGCTGGGTGCGTGCCATATCAAGACTACATGCTGCTGTCCAAAACGTCGTCAGGTCAAACTTTCGCACTTACATATTTACTTCATTCTTGTATCATAGATTTTGGGATATTTGATCCATTGTTCAGAAAACCCAGGAGCACTGAATTCTAATAATTATCCCCTCGTAAGTTTGTCTGCAAGCAAGAGCTGTAATCCCTTTCAACCCTGAACTGCTTCTACGGCGTTTCAAACAATAACCAACCAAAAGGATATAGTTCAATCTAGAGTTGCTGGTTTGCCGCTTGATTGATCCAACTCTGAGCAAGCAATCACTCTGTACTGAATAGTTGTTGGAGAGAGAGAGAATTCCTTGGCATGCTTTCTTATTCTTCAGCAGCTTGAGACAGGGCCTTCTCCTCAACCTCCTCATCTTCGGCTGGGTACCAAAACAGATAAGACAGCTCCAACTCGTCTCTCGCCTTCGGATCAAGGTATCCACCTTAGGATATATAACCAGAAATTTCTTCAACTCGCAACCATGACTTTACCACTCACGATGGACACGTCAGACCTCTGGAAAGAACAGCGTAAGCTGGATTTGATGAATGGCACTGGTATCAGCAAGGACAAAAGTATCAATCCAGGAAACTTTTTGCCCAACCTCCAAGGATTTACTAACTATGCGCCAAACTTCCACCTCTATGGAAATCAAGAAGGATCTTTCAGCTACACATTGGCGCAGCAAACCATGCAAGGACAACAAAGAATCGCTAGATTCATGGAGGAGCAAGTTTCAGTAGTCATGTCTCCACGATTCTCAACGCTTCGCCATATCCCACAGAATATGGACGGTGTCTCATATCTACCCACAGTAGGAACGCGACGCATGATTTCCCCAACTCCCTCGCAAGAACAGTCTTCCTATTGCTCAAGTGCCCAGAGCCCAGCTACCGATTTCGATTGGTTTCAGAGAGAAGCTATGATGCCTGGTTTTTACTCACCCCAGTCTCTGGCCCAAGATGCAGATGTTCTGGCTTACGGCAACAGTGGTTCCCAGGCCAATCTCGACCAAACCAGCCTTAGGCATGATGAAAATACTCCTACCTCGACCACATTTCAGCAAGAGTCACCCTATCTTTCTTACCCTTGCAGCGAACTAGAATTGGAATTAGGGATTCAGGATGGCATCTCTCTTGAACAGGTGCAAAAGTTCGCAGACTACCAAGAATATCAGGGATTCAACAACGACGACGGTCAATTTGAATTTGAACATACAGATAGCGGTCTTTACTCCTACAAGAATACCATTACATCAGCAAGTGGAGAACGCTTTCCATCTGAGCACTATTCGTCGCCCGTTCCTCGGTAAGTTTAGTCTTATGCTCCTCCTTCCTTTCCTGGACCACCCTAATTCGTCACTCTGGAATCGTGCCTCAACGTCTAGCAAACCTAGACGAGGTGATACAAGGCTGAGCTTGCTGACACCTGGATAGTGATCGTTCCACTCACTTGAACAATAAAGTTCTCGAAGCCTATGTCAAAGAGATTCCACCAAGCAAGCACAATACACCCCCACCGCAGGCCGATAAGACTGAAGTTGTGAATGGCTCCGTGATGGACGTAGATGACGATGAAGCCAGTGAGGATGTTGACTATCAAGAATACTCCGACGAATCCGATCTCGATTTCAAGCCAACACGCAATACTTGTTCCCGCAGGCCTCGGCGCGCCGCAGCTCGAACTCAGAAAGTTCTCAGCCCCAATACCAAGAGCTCCAGGATTTCCAAGTCCACACCAACCAAGAAGCTCGCTGCCCAGCGTCGATCTAAGGCCGACAATTCCAATCCAAGACCATTCGCATGTATCTTCTCATTCGCAGGCTGCGCAGCTGATTTTCCGAACAAAAATGAATGGAAGAGACATGTCATGACCCAACACGTTTGCTTGTACATGTGGCTTTGTGACATGGGATCATGCGGCAATCTCGACAAACCAAACATCTTCAACCGTAAGGACTTATTTACGCAGCACCTCCGACGCATGCACGCTCCTGGAAACGTCAAGAATATTCCCAATAGGGAGTTTCAGCAGTGCCAAGACTGGGAGGAGAAGCTGAGGGCGTTACAGACAAGTTGCATGCGTCCAAACAAGAATACCCCACTGAAGACAACCTGTCCACTGAGCAGCTGTAATATGGTCTTTGAGGGCCACACTCAAGACACCTGCAAGAAGGCTTGGGATGATCGTATGGAACATATCGGAAAACATCTGGATGCTGCTGGTGGTGGAATGGGCGGCATCAACCACCAACATGACCAGCTGTTCGTCGACTGGGCACAACTGGAGGGAATAATCGAGCGCGTCAGCAACGGATGGCGTATGGCAGGCACTGGCTGCGCTGAGGAGCTAGACGCCGATGGAGAGGAAGAGTAGTGATTCCCAGTCGCAGTCTGACTCGATGGTGCCAAGCATTCCGAAATACCGGCCATTCGTCTTCGCCAGCCTCACAACGTATGTATTATATTGACGACTCACTCACGACTAGAGGAAACACCCTTTATCATGTGCATGGAGTTTTTTGTTTCGTCGTCGCGCTGCTTTACATTTTACAGATGCATTTCATCTGACGACAACCACGGATGATATTTGATCCACGAAATAATGACTTATGGATAGGCTCGTAAGGGGCTCGATGGTCATACGCAACGATCTTAATTCTAAATAGGTTTACACCTTCATATCTGAAGCTTCTACTGCTCAGAGATGTCAAGATTTTAGGCAATGCATTCTGAAATAACCTCATTTGGTGCCGTCTTATTGAAGCCAACATTGTGCCCTTCTTCTCAGTAGCTCTACAGACCTGGGGCACGTGAGTTCACAGAGAACTGTTTGTTTACCACGCGACGGCATTCATCACTTCAGCATCCTCAAAACAATCACGGTGCCTTAGATAGGTACCAATTCAACTATCTCACCGAGCCATAGCTGACTTTTTCATAGTATCTTGATATCCAGTATAGTGACTCATGTTCAACGTCTTTGTTTGGTTGCGGTTTTCTTCATGTCTCACTTGCCCTGTTCCTTCCCTAGTCTCTAAACAAACATATTGTCTCGGGAGCATGGAAACCGCACAATATGTGATTTCTGGATGTCTCAGACTGTTCCACGCTTCTTTGAACCACACTTCTCATATATATTCATCACACTGCCTCAGAGATCCTAATGTAATCATGGCCATGCCACAGCAACCTATCAAGTATCAAATCAACCGACAGCTCCTTCGCAGCGTTAGCCTTCTGGCTGTTGACGAACCCACCAAGGCTCTCCAACATGCTGAAGACGCACTCTTCACGGCAGTCATTGCCGATGTCTTCTATCTACAGAGCAAAAGTCATTTATATCGAGGTATGTGCTTGATGAAACTAGGACGATGGATCGAGGCTAGCTGGGCGTTTACGAGGGCTGCTAGTGTCTGCTACTGTGAGTAAATGTTTCTTGAAGAATTTACCAAGGTGGCTCAAGCATAATCTTCAAAGACATTCATATCACGGTTATCTCGATATCTAGGCACACGCTAACCAGATACAGGGGGGGGGAAAGCTGGTGAACTCAAGATGGAGTGCGAGAAGATGGTCAGCGCAATCCAATAACAATAGTAGAAATCTCGGTGTGCTTCGATACGGCAGCCCCATTGTGTACTCAATGAGGCGAATAGAAATAAAATGCATCTTGGTTTATGATATTGTTAGGCTCGGATCGACAATCTCAAGGTGATATCTCAGGTGAGCTCTCGCTGTCTGTACTCCTTCTTCTCATTGTTCCCGTCAAGATGCTGTTATTGCGATTCTTGTAGCTACCAGCCAAAACTCCCTTTGTTGAAGCCCGGGAGCCATATTCCCTGTGCTTAGCCAGCACCATTGAAGAAAGAAGCTGCCAAACTGCTAATAGTTTGGAAGCTCTCTCAAGGTGCGTGACGCATTTATATACAGTCTACCCGCGTGGATCCCATCAAGTCTGATACTTCAAGCTGAGCTTTCCAGAAAATTAAACGTGATGAATAAGAAGGGCGGCAATAATTGGGAACTAGGTAGAGGCGGTGGCGGTGGCGGTGGAAGAGGTGGAAAAGGTGGAATGATGGAAATAAAGGTATTAATGTTGGAAATACGACGTCCACTTCTAAGGAGCTGAGACGGGACGGTGGTTTCGTAGAGTAAGAGTACGGGCAGTAATACGACGTCAAAAACGAGCTCGAGTTCGACGAAGCTGGCAACTACCACTTCTTCAGCGACCAAGAACGCCTTAAGTTTTCACCGTACCTGATCCATGTTGGATATGAGAGCATTCACAGGCCTCCGACAAACTTATCCTGATAGAACACTGCCATAGCTATAGTTGTGTCTTTTCACTTCTCAATCCATACCAACTTTCTTCCAAACTCTCAAGCATATAAAACCGACTCCCAAAATCTGCAGATCACAACATCCACCACATTCACACCCTCAAAAACCACAACAAGAGTATCCGCCACTCCCAGACACCGTACCGTTATACGGCCAATGCGGAGGCAGCACTTACGCCGGGCCGGCCGTGTGCGCAAGTGGCACTTGCACGTACAGCAGCGAGTTCTACTCGCAATGTGTCCCGTGATCTGAGAACCCAAAAAGTAGATAGTCGGTGGTGAAGAGCAGGAGCGAGGGGTAGCGAATGCATAAATATTTGTGTCAAACATGCGCTCTTGTTGTAAAGAGTGAGAAGTATCTGGGTGCTCAGTTCACCTGCTAGAATCGCTCTTGGAGAGATGTTAAGCCCTGGCCCTGTATGTGTCCAGTGACCGATGACCTATTTAGTCATACATGTAATGCTTTCCATATTCCGTGTAGGACTTGGCAGATAGTGAACTGCTCGACTTCGACCCCAGAGTGGTAGCCACATACATGATGTTATTACTATATGTCAGCGGATCCTTA
Organism: Calycina marina; assembly: GCA_019669825.1. Classification (NCBI taxonomy): domain Eukaryota; kingdom Fungi; phylum Ascomycota; class Leotiomycetes; order Helotiales; family Pezizellaceae; genus Calycina; species Calycina marina. Next base: position 10,459 of record MU254232.1, read on the forward strand.
ACAAGTTTCGAAAAATACGTGATAAACACAGAGCTGCAAATAAATTGGCAACATAATTGCAGATCTGTGCCGTAGGCCCGAAAATACGGAGAGCATGCTTGGCTTCACAGATGTAAGGACGAGATACAGAAACAAACACTCGTAGGCATATACAAGCGTATTTTCATTTTTGAGATCATATTTCCAGGGTATCTAGGTATACAATGTGAGCGGAGAACCTACTACCTCTACCGCGAAAGCAAGGCGGTACATTTTTGAATCTGACAATCTTGTGCACGTCTTTCCCTTCCCACACATCCATCCAGCTTGACAAAATATCATTCCAAGAGCCAAGGAGGTGGACCACAAGAAATGCCAAATTTTGCTTAAGTATATCCAAACAAACAAAAACGCCATCGCTCCTTCGTGGTATCAACGCCACACGTCAAGCAAAATTTCAGATGTTCGTCGCAATTTCGTATAGAGGTTGGTATGTTTCGGAGTTGAGCAAGGCTTAAAAAGTGTCTGGTAAATCGCCTTCGTCAACATGGATGAGAAAGCCAGCTTTTGCGCGAGCGTTGCCGACTAGCTTGGGCTGTGTGCTTGGATATTCGCTAGGACAGCTCTCGTTACCACTGTCGTCCATGTTGTCCTCATTTCCGATCTGGTACTTCTTCTTGGCATTCGCCACGGCGCCAGCATTCTGTAAGTAGTGCTCTTGTTCATCCCGGACGCCTTCCCACTCGTCCGCATCGAAGCTGCTTAATGTATTATGTTCCTCGCCAAGGTCTGAATTATTATCTGTAGCACTACCTTGGTTATCGCAGTCTTCACCTTCATCGCCAGACTCAGAGTTGGAGCCGCCCTGATAATTGTCAATATATGGACCATTGCTGTGAGGTGTTGCGTAAGCGAACGGTGTTGTGCCACGTTTGTGGTGAATCTCTTCTGCATGTGGGCTCGGCGGACCGGTACTCCAGCGCGGAGTATCACGAGGACGACTCGGAGAGCGAGTTCGGTGTCGTTTGCTTATATGTAGCGAAATCGGGACGTAGGCTGGAGATGAGTTGGCCTCGGGCTCGTATGAGGCCATTGGACGTTTGCTGGATTGACTAGGTGAGCTTTTGAGGCGAACGAGTGGCATTGACGTAGTGCGAGAATGAATGGGAGGCCGGAAGGGATGTCGCTCTCGTAGGGGAGATATTGGACGTGCTGATTGCGGAGGAAGCGAGGTCGGGGTGGTGGATGCAGCTGGTGAAGCGGGAGTTGACGAAAAATGGTCTGATGGAGACGTCGGTTCAACTTCATGAGCAATTTGACGTATCGATAGCGAGTGATGGGATGCAAACGATGAATATACACTTGGGATAGTATCATAGCGCTCGTCAAATGCCCAGCACGGCTCTTCAGCATCTGCTTCTGGAGTCACTCGACTATCTGCATCAGGATACACACGATCAAGCTGGCGTAGCTTTTGCCAAGTCCATGACGCGGTAGACCCGAGGTGCTGAATGTAAGCATCCGGGTGTGTAACATATAGACGTCGCAGACGATTTGAGCGCATGGCAACGCTAGACGACAGGAAGTTGACACTCCAGAGGGCAGGTGTAATCATCTCAGCGACATTGAGAAATCGTAAGCTGGATATCTTGTGATCTTTTCGTAGTGGAATCCATGGTACTTGAAGACCAATAAATTTCGCCAAAGGCCGTGGACGGGTAGTCTTCATGTCACGACCTGTGTATGGATCCTGCGCCAGGGTATCTGGGAGATTGCCGAATGCTGAAATCATAGCAGTCTGTACGTCCCGCGCATCCGGCCCCTTAACCTGAATCTTTTTGATCAACCCCCTACTCCTGAGACGCTCATCAACTCTACTTCCAGCTCCACAAGCCCGTGCTGTTAACCAAGGCTCGGATTGTCCATATTCTGCATCAATTTCAGCGATGGCAGTGTCCCAGGAGATCGCATCGTAGTATGTGGTAAGACGTGCTTGATCTCCGGCTGTCCTGTTTTGCAGGCTCTGTGTCCGTTCGTCACCAGAAGCCGAGCTGACTCTTGATCGTTGACTCAAAGTATGTTTCGTAGACCATATTCCCATCAAGTTAGGCCCATATGGGAGGAAGACTACCTCAACCTCCCACGGCCGTAATTGAGATGGCGGTGCAATTGCTTGAAGTTCGAGTAGCTGCGATTCTAGAGCTTCAATGCGAGACGATTCAACATTGCCAACGAGCGCAGAGGATGATCTTGAGTCGATGGAGGCATTGGCATTCTGCACACTTCCAGCGGTGCTTGTGCCATACAAGTTGTGATCCTCCAGACTGTTCATTCGGACCTCAAGTTCGTTGACACGGGTCTCCAAAAGCTCATGCTGGTCTCGAATGTCTTCTGTGACGTAGTTGGTGAATGATGCATTCTCCAGCTGCTCCAGTCTTTGCTCATGATTTCGTTTGACATCTAGATAGTCGGCCACATAATCGACCTGCTGCAAATCAGGCAACAGGATCCTGTCGCTGCTCTCGTTCTGCACCTTGATCGATCCGGTGGGTACCTTTTCAATGACTCCAGTCATGGCACTTTCCTTCTCTTCGGAGATAGTATGCAGGATGTCTCCGACGGCTTCTATATGTTGGGCATATGCAATATCTGCGCCTAGGTCCTGGGAAGAGCATCTGCTTGGAGTGGCAACCTCAGTCGGACTCTGAAAATGTGCTTGGCCATTGGAGTCATGGTAGATCTGCATGCCGCGCATCGCAGGAGGATGTTTGGTTATGTGGGCAGAATTCGCAGCAGGTCTGAAATTGTTTAGCCCAAGACCGCCGAATGGTCGATTCCGCTCCGCTTGACTACTCGAGGCTCGAGATCCATTATCGGATGGCAGAAGACACTGAGACGGTATAGCAGGAAGACTTTCAATGCTAATGCCAAACTGAATGAAATCGTCTTGTTGGGTGCCAGGAAGGACTTCATTCTCTGCCCATCCTACCTCGGCTTCAGTCTGCCAGTTTTGAAGCCTTTGGAGCTGTGGTGATTCATGGGACGAGCGCCTGGGCAATTGGCGCTCTTCAACCACCAAAGCACCACTGACCCCATGTCCATCCACTGGATCATGGCTGTGAAAGCAGGAATGATGCTCGCAGGCACACCAGCCTGGTCGGGGTACAGGTGTATTGGAACCAGGGTGTCCTGTTGATGTACTTGTGAATCGAAGACATCCACATTTGGGTGCATTTCCGCCTAGCTTCAAATTCCTAAAATTGCAAGGCCCACTTGGCTGCCCGGTACTTGTATTGGTATCACCATTGTGTATGTTCGAGAGTGGAGTTTGTTGGTTTGTTTGTCTATATGTGGCAGACATGGGCAATGAAGAGGTAGCTATGTATATCGCTGGAGTACGCAAAGTATACAAGAAACATCGATGAATCAAATGAGTTGAGAGACCTGTGCGGAAATGCTATGAATAGAGCCTTGTATATCGAAGGGAGTCGCTGTGCTGTATTCGGAATCCTAGATCGAGGCCATGATAACTTTGAACTATCAGCTCGGCGATAAGCAGCATTGGATGAACTGACCTTGGAAGCCGATTGATGCAGGCAAGTGCAACGAAGCTCGCTGAAGGAAATTTGTTGAAGAAACACAAGAGCAGAAGGTCGCCTTGCGGATGTGGGGTTAGGAAGCACAAGATTCAACGATTGGGAACAGTCGCGTTATAGGAGTAACTAACTCTTGAGACCCTGGCACTGCGCGTCGCGATAACCTGACTGGCGGCTAAGGATGACTTCCGATTTGCGTAGGCTTTTATATTGGCCTTGGATATCAGGCTTAATGTGCCATATTTGGGAAGGGGGTGATCCACTCACCGCTGCCTCGGATTATGATTGGAAGAGGACGAAAGGCTGTTCGGACGACGACATATCGCAACGCGTGAATAGTATTGTCTACTTGTTTTGTTTGCCTTGTAGATGCCTCTCCTACAAAAAGAAGCAGTTCAACTTCGATCTTCTACCAGGTTCTATCCGTGGGCAAGCATTTAGGCTCCTCGATGTGCCTGATGTTTCGTACATGTGCAATCGTATGCACTGAGCCGAAACATGAACAATTCTTTCGAATATGATATGCAAGCTGCGACATCTGCGAATATTCGGAGGAATTCACTCGAACTTAAAGACTGGGTTGGGTTTGGAGGGAATCTTGCCTCAGCCTGGAGAACGAGGCCGTTACCGCCAGACGCACTCCTCGCTACCCTTGTATCACCGGAGGTGGTTGCCTGTACAATCCGCGAATGCAACCTGCCACTTGAGGCACGGTAGTCACCAAGTGTACCAATAGTGTCGGCCCCATACTAGATCATAGGGTCGTATCACAGCTTTGCGCAGGGGAGCTTGGGATCTATCAAGCTCTCAAACTGCTGGGAAATTTCTTCAAATCTAGTACTACCGCAACCCGAGGATTGATATCTACTCGATCCCGCAACCAAAAACTCCTAAACCTCTTTAAGAAAAAACAGCCAGACAACCTCCAAAACCTTCGGGACAAGTGAAGTATTGATTGCCTATTCAATGAGTAGCTTTGTCAATTTGCAACTGGTTTCTCCTAGTCTGAGCACTAGAAGTGCTCTACGAACCTATAATGAGCTTTACTCTGGTTTGACCCTGTCAATCGGTAGGGTCTCCACCTACGACGTGGCCATTTATTCTTCAGTCCCGTAGATAGGTATAAATACTGGTTCTAGGTCAAGTTATACTTCCTTTCAAGCTGGTTCGTTAAGAAGTCGGCCGTTAAACCTCGCAACATGCTACCTCGGACAGGACTTGCTCCATTGCTAGCCAGTCTCGACATTCCGGGTGAGATTGAGTTGCCAAATGGGTCAATATGCTCTATTGGCAGCGGGCCACCTAGCTATCGCATTGTTTTTCGCTCCGAGAAAGCTCTCCGCACTCCCATGACAGAACTTAGCATCGGAGAAGCCTTCATAAAAGGCGAAATTGACGTCCAAGGAGATATCGGAGTCTTATTCGGCGCAAGAGAGTGTGTTCAAGACAAGATGCCATTGCGACAAAAGATCCAGTTCGTCTACGACTTTATTCGCACGTCAACGAAGATGAACGCCAAGGCTGTTGGCGAACATTACAGTCGTGGTGACGATTTTTATCTTACCTTCATCGACAAACGCTATCGTTTTTACTCCCAGGGACTCTTCCAGAAGCCTGATGAGACTATTGAAGAGGCTTCGGAGCATAAGCTTGAGACCATGTTTAAGGGGCTCGATCTCAAACCAGGCATGCGGCTGCTCGATATAGGTGGTGGATGGGGTGGTGTGACACAGTACTGCGGTGCCCGTGGAATACATGTCACCACATTGACCATTGCTGAGGACTCGCATAAGTTCATCACTCGCCTCCTCGGAGAACAGAAACTTCCTGGAGAAGTGTTCCTGGAAGACTTTCTCAATCACAAGCCGGCAGAACCATACGACCATGCCGTCATATATGGTGTGATTGAGCACATCCCAAACTACCGCAGATTCGCGCGCAGCGTCTGGAAAATCCTGAAGCCCGGTGGCAGACTCTATCTCGATGGCTCGGCTGCTATTGAGAAGTTTGCTGTAAGCGCCTGGACTCGCGACTATGTCTGGCGCGGCAGCCACACATTCATGACTGTCCAGGACGTTATTGCTGAGATGCTCTACCACGGTTTCGAGATTCTCGAGGTTTCCCGAGAGACTAGCGACTACGAGCTCACAATGCTGGAATGGGCCAAGCGTCTGGATGCGGCCAAGGAGAGTATCGTTGCTGGATGGGGCGAGCAGACTTATCGCGTCTTTCGCTTGTTCTTATGGGGTGGCACGCATGCCTTCAAGACGAACAGCTTGCAGGCGTATCACCTGATTGCAGAGCGGACGTCTAGTCCTGGGCCCCGGCCATCTTTTGTCCGCAGAATAACTCAATTCATTGGCACCTTTAGATAGTAAAGGTTACCCACTCCATTTTTAGCATGGCTCTGCTAGTCTAAAACATCCAAAATATTGATGACGCTTCCATTTTCAGTTTCAGATGTCGACGCTGTTGGTGCAATGAGGGTATGTTAACGTGGTGGCATTTCTGGCTATGGGAGGCCAATTATAATTCCTCGCGGCAGGTCCGGGATAATACTTGCAGCAGCAAGTAGCTCGTTAAGCCAGAAAAACAACCCATTCCTCAAGTGAGACCGTACAATAGATTTGAGATAACGTCAGCGAGTATCGCCTCGTACCATTATTGCACAGGCCAAAACGAACTGCAATATTGAGCTTGTCGCCTAGCTTGAGTTTCTTGAACCGTACCACTGCTTCTCAATTCAATTTGTACTTCATAATCTATAGTTGGATTGTTTCAGCTCTCGAGCTTGTGGCATTGTTTAAGAACCCTGTGTGTGCATGAAGTGATGCTTTGGCGAAGATTGTTCAATATTTGTCTCGGTTTCGTCTCTTCAGAACCTGGAATTTACATGACGAAAAGGTATTTACGAGTGCAAGTCAATGGACCCATCATGTTGACCTCATCAGCTTCCTTCTTTCTGGTCTTGCTTATTGGTGCCACTTGCAGGCTTTGGCTTCGTGGCGTTTGTCCTATGAGGTCTGTCGGCCTTTGTTATAACTACTTAAAAAAGTTGTACATAGAGAGGACCATACGATCTGTTGGTCTGACCTTGCATGTCTCAAGCAAAACTTTTGATCAATTCGACTATTGTGATGGCCTCGGCTTCGTTGGAGGGAGAAGAGTTATCAGTCTCAGAGAAACCGTTCTCGACATCAATGAAACGGCCTCGATCACCAAAGGCACGGCTCCCATCAGTGTAGTCGGTCAATTGTACGCACTTGGCACTATCTGCCTGATGATCGAAGGTGATGATACAGACCGGGTTCTCCGAAAAGCACTTGTCCGATCTGGGCTTAGGGAGTTAGAGCCGGTCGCCTCCAGAGGAGAAGGGCTGGAAATTTGAGAACCACACAAGCGCCTTGACCTACTAATCTTGTCGAGCATTGGAAGCCTTGTCTGTGATTGTCCACTAGTTTTTAGTTTTGTTCTTAAGAGCAAGGTGTAACGGGAAAGGTCTTACAGTCAAACTCACCAATGTGAATCATAACATTGGAAGATACAATGGCAGTTGTACACGCCGCAATATCTGCACTGGCAATACCGATCTTATCATATCTATGAGCAGTTCTGTGATATGCATTCCGCTCGTTCTTGTTGAGAATTTTCCGTCCCATGTTTACGGCCCTTTTCCCGTGCTTTGCTGAATGCATTTCCTGCGTTCCGCCAACCGTTTATATGATCAGCTTCAAAGTTCTTTTGTAGATGTTGGATAATTTGTTGGCGAGCTCGAAGAATTGTTCAGCTTCCTCGCCCTGTCCGTGGATCTTTTCAATGTCTCCGATATAATCACGGCAATCTTCCTTTGCTTTGTTGACTTCATCTTCTGCGTTCTGCCAATCATTTACACGATCGGTTGTAGACTTCTTTCGCAGATGTTCGATGGTAAAGTGCGCGAGGCCAGGTTTGACGAGAGCCAACTCTTCTCCAAGCCCAGTACAGTATCAAAAGGCTGAAGCACGGGACTCGGTAACGGCGCTGTCTCTGTATCAGCTGGTGACACATAAGTGGAAGATTCTACTCACCGCCGCAAGCAACAAGGCAGTGGATGTCATTTTGATAAAGACATTGAGCCTACATCGTACTGATCGTCCTAATCGACCACTTCTTAGAGTCGTTCTCATCGCTATATTAGGTGCGCTGGAAGTGAAGCCAGAGGGGAAGCCGGCTATGGCGCTATCAGTGACCTTGGAGTTTTGGGCCTAGGAGAACGATATATTAGCGACGAATTTGGGCAGATGGAATGGCGGAGGAATGAAGGATACAGCGATAATAGAAACGCAAACATATAGGACTTTCCAGTACCCGCAGGAGGGTGGTGATTTATCGACAGACCGCTCATGATATTTTGTTTGTCTGCACGTGACTCCGGCCGGGTAATTATTATTACTATTAATTCCTTTAACGTGCTGATTAGCCAAAGGCTGTGTAGCACGGTTGCGATTGCTCAACAACGGCTACATGTGATTAGTTTACATGTACAGCACATAAATTTCGTTACAAAATTGGTCTGATCCAGAGTATTATCGTTGTCATTCGAGGGAATCTAGGCCTTGAAAGTAAAAAAAATAAGGAAAAACAGGTAGGCTACAGGAACCTACGAGCCTGGAGACTTGAAGTTCCTCAGGGCTCCAAAGGAACGAAGGTTCTGTGTAGTCAGCGTACTTCCCTCAGATAGAAGCTTCGTGCTCAAATTCAATATAGGTTTGCATTCATGTTGTTTACACAGCTTGTAACGGAAGCACACCTACGTGCTTCACCCCGATTGACCCTACCTCTTCATCTCAGTACCAACCTGACTTTACTTCACTCACTCGGAAGTCAGAAGTGTGTTCCACCGGGAATACTCACGAACGTTACACTGATCTTTCATCCTATCAATCGCCGCTGGCTGACCTCGTGCTGTTACGAAAACAATGTCCAAGCTTTAGTACCCTGACATGTCACCTCTAACCCTCAAGTCTTCAATGGAAGTGAAAGTTGTACAGTCAAAACTGAATATATGGGACCATTCTTTCCACCTGCGCGGTTCCCATGAGTAGAGGCATTCCATGAGATCAGGTTGCCAAGAAAATAAGTTATAATTGGACTAGTGAAAGAATTATCGAATATCAGCTTACTTGCTTACTCTCTCATCTCAATGGCGGGCAGAGAGATATCTCTCGTAAGTGCGAAATAGTCGCAGAGGTACTTGATCTGCTTCTACCCAGCCTTGCGCCACCTTATACCCCATTAAAGAGGCTGCTTTCTGCGGGCCAAGGCACTGGGCTAATGCCTTCATCGTCTGAACACACAGCTCTTCTTTAATAGAGCCTACAAGCAGAGGAAAGCTCCTCTCACTCTCTACTGTAGCCTCTCCGACCGGTGTGGGATGCATTTTTATGTAATAATAGAAGACATACGAGCCCTCCTGGCTCGCTCCACTGACTTGCTTTCTGGCGTATCCTTGTATGTAAATCACTAGCGTAGCACGTCTCAGTAGTAGCCTTTGGGAGGTCTCCACAAATGACGAGCATAATCGTCATCATTATCAGAAGGATGACTTCTGCACAGGGAAATGTAGGGTGTTGACGACTATATAATTTGCACTACTAAGGGTGTGTCTTTTACCTACTACAATCTAGGTAAAAATCTCATCTCTTGGCACATAGCCAGAGATGCTACTTCTACACGTGACATCACACAGGATATCACTTCAACAATTTTCTTCATAACCCATTAAAGCATGCAAGTTGTGCAAAGCTCCATAATTTGATATAGGAGGCTCAGGCTCTTCCTCATCGCTATAGTTCTCATCCCGAGCCGGAATATGAGCCTCTGCAATAGATCTCGCAATCTTCAGCTCCAGTATATTCTCCACTAGCTCACTTCCAGAATTCATAAACTCTGCTGCCGTAGGCTCTTGCTCAATGGCTCCTCAAACTTGTAGTCGCCGCAATCCTTCTGCGATAGTCTCTTCAACTTGTTCCAGGCCAGAATCTACTCTAATTAGCCAGGAGGAGAGCGAGTTCTAGGGGAGAAAGAACAGAATAATTGTGAACAACAAATCCAGGCTGTCAGCCACCAATCTTGGCCTGGAATATCCACAACTTAGATGGAAATGCTAACAAATTCCAAACTAGCCATTCCCATTTCCATGCAAAGAGGTATTCCCATGTTGTCAACCAAAACTAGAAAAGTTGGCGAGCTAATTGCCATTTGTAGAGTATTTCCATGTGCTCGATTTTCACGTATTGAGTTAAGACTGTACAAGCTGATAAAAGCGACTATACGCTGACGAGCAAGTATTTACCATCTTTTGCGCTGCAGTGGAAATTCAATTGATAATCATATAATCATGTTGTGGGTGTGTGTGTTACTATTTTCGTCCGGCGGGCATGTGCTCAAGACACATGTCCTGGGAACCCTACGGATTATAGGACGCCAGGGGAGGAAGGCCCCTGGGTTTCGAACTAGTCTACTAGTATATGAAATGATGTTACGCGTCGACCGCCTTTATACAGTTCAGCAGCCTCCAGATGGTAGTCTCTCGAGAATGAGT
>MU254233.1:0-20602 GCA_019669825.1 Calycina marina
GCACCAGCATGGCACTCCCCATCGGGAGACAAGAAAAAGACAAGGAAAGTTCTCGAGAAAGCACAGAAAACTCAAAATAAGTGTCTTCGTACCGTGCTCGGTGCGTTTAAAGCCACGCCAATCACCTCTCTAGAAACGGCAGCGTTTGTCCCACCGATCGACTTATACCTAGACGAACGAATAGCTACATTCCAACGGAAGCTTCAGGCATCTCCTTTACATGACACTATCCAAAAGGCCTGTAAAACGATCCAACGGAGACTTAAAATCCGAGGACCACGCGCTTTAAAAGATACACCGGGGGTCGCACGACGACAATGGTATAAGATAAGGGAAGTAGAAAGATGAGGCAAGAGAGATAAATAATTAACCCTACAAAGGTGGGGAGAGCGGTGGGAGAAGCGTAAGAAAGGGAATTGGGACCAGATTGACCAAAGACCTGACAAAAGGACTTCAAAACTACATAAGAATCTAAGGAAGGCAGAGAGCTCTATCTTGGTTCAACTTCGTACAGTACGAATTGGACTAGCGAAGTTCTTACATACTGCAAAGGTACCGTCGTACGATACAGGCCAATGCAGGTGTAGGCAAGGGGAAGAGACACCTAGGCATATACTACTCTTCTGCAAAGAAGATAAGGACAGAAGGGAGCTACTAGGACCCTCCCAAGGGAGGTCCTTCGTACGACTTCTAGACAAGGAAGATAGTGTTCCTCAAACAGTGAAATGGGTCCTGCAAGGGGGCAGGCTACAACAATTCGTCGTAGCCAACTCTCTCTTATACGAATAGGTCTCAAATGAATCGGTGAGCATGATAGGCTGCGAGGGAATCATTGTACGGTAAGTTAACAGGCAGAGCTTAAGTTTTTTAACCCAGGGCTTGCCCACGGGTTTTCTTAGGAGACGTATATAGATGTACTACATAGCTTTCAGCTCGTTTAGCGTAAGAATAAATCAATCAATCAATCATATAACTCTAGTTTATTGCATTAATAATGGGTCATTTTGCCCTGCGCCTCAACTACAACTTGCAATCTTCTAGGGAAATCGTCAACCCAGGCTTTTATACTCTCTTGCTTCAAACCTGCCCGTCCTTCCACTATTAACTCCCTCATTTCATCGTCATGCCAATATGCCATTGATCGTAATTTGTGCTTTACTGGTTGCCAGGAATTCTGGATAGGCGCAAGATCAGGAGAGCCAGCGCAATTCTTGAATGTCTTCAGGCTGTGATTCTTCCACTTAGTCACAATATTATCAGTATTGTTATTATTGTACCCGTGGCCTGATAATCCGTCTACTTCTAATACAAAATCATGCCCTGCTTCAAACCACGGCTTAACAATTGGGTCTAAAATGGAGTCAATATACACCCGATGTGTTATCTTTCCATTAGAATTCATAGGCACATCTCTGAATTAACGTATATAACCTGACAAGCCTTGCAAAGATAATATCCTCGAGTATTCATAGTCTCTCGTACAATACGTGTAGACACGTCCTCAATCTCTGCCTCCTCAGCTAGTTGTTGCCAAGTCGATCTGCGCCCTTCCCAACCTGCTGTTTCAACAATATCTTCCATTATTTTGGCTTGCTCTTCCGTGATTTTCGCTTCCTACCACGCGGCTCAACCTCATGGAAAGCACGATCGTTAATGTCTGTCTGCGTATGGTGTTAGAAGATTGCGTGACATACATGCAGTATTTGCTGATTGGTGCTGCTTCCCGATCAACACCAATTGAGTGTTACGAGTAGAGGTGATGCATTCTGCATTTAGCACTATATCTGGAGGCAGTGGGATACCGGTAGAGCGAAGCACCGAGAATCCCTTGAAGCACAGCATGTACAAGAGCATAGTGGACAATTACAATTACAATGATGGTTTTTCACTTGTGCAACAAAAGATTGAAGAGTAATGGATATCGCTTGGCTAGTATGCACTGGCAGCAGCGGCGGCCACCAAAACAAAGCGCGGACGCGAGGTGCTGATGGTTGACAAAATACATGCACTTTTCATTGATGAATAATACTCCAAAGCTCAGACAGTAAGCCCAAAGACTATAAGTAATTAACGGGCGAAGCTTTGCTAGATGTGACCAGAAGTATTCAAGGTGATGAGAAGCGTACGCAACGGAAACAAACCTTAACATCGTCAATACCGGTGGGCTCTTGAAACTCTGCGCCGAACAGCCTGAGGACAAAACAGACAGTATCCAACAAGCTCTTTTAGCATGTTCAGTGTATCTACTTTCATGAGACAGTAATGAGCTTCAGCAGGGAAGATGTCCAAACTTCGACGCCGTATTGAAGTGCTGCCAGACTCTCAGAAACTTTCTTGACATGTCTCCATCACTTGATATCAGTCGCAGAATCTGTAGAATAGATCCATATCGTCCTCTGTATGCAGGAGTGTCATAGTTTTCATGCACAAGGTCGCTGTGAATACCTGAAGGCATTATCGCTTAGAAGGGATCATTTGAGGTTGCCAACATGCTGACCGCAATACTCAGTTGAATGTTTATAGTCAAGACGCTAGCCTCTTCACGTATCTCACCGTCGAAGTGAGTCGTGAATAGTGAAGCGTTAGTGAAGTGGCCACAGTGTACTTGAGAGAAACTGAACTGACTACGACCCGCCAAGAAATCCGCTCCTGACCTAAAAGCTCCCCTCCAAAAGCCCAGCCCTCGCGCAACCACCAACTCATTCTATATCTCTCGCAACGCAAACCGCCAACATGACAGAACTCACATTCGCAAGACAGTTCCTGCAAACTCTCGACTCAAAACCCGCCAAACTCTCCCCAGATCACGTAGAAGACCCTCGCAACTATCCAGCTCGCGGCGCCGTACATCCCCTCTCCTCCCCTCCCCATTCCTACTAACAACCTCTCAGTATATCCTCCCTAAACAGCCCGACGCCTTCAAGAAGAAGTCGAAGCCCATACACGGCGCCGAGAAATCCTACACCATAACGCTGAAATCGCTACGGAACCCACCTCTCGACATCACACTCTCCTCGCAAGCACCCAACACCTCCATCCTCTCTCTAAAAACTGCGATCGAGGCCCAAACATCGATACCGCTCTCCGCACTGCGGATTCTCCATAAGAAAAAGCCGGTTGGAGATTCCAAGGTCCTGAAAGATCTAGTAGGTGAGGAGGAAGTGATCGACTTCAGCGTGATGGTCATAGGCGGTGCGGCGGTGCTAAAGAAGAGCACGGAGGAGTTCGAGGTGCCAGGTGCTGCGCAGGGCGAGAGCGGACATAGTTTGTTGGCGAAGGGGAAGTTTTGGGAGGATTTGAAGGGGTTTTTGGTGCAGGGGCTGCGGGATGAGGGGGAGGGTGAGAAGGTTTATGGGATGTTTAGGAAAGCATATGAGAACTCGAAGTGAGGTCGGTTGTAGCTGAGAACTCAACTTTGTTGTACTTCCCCATTTGGATGGCATTCTAGCGAGGCGTTTGGCATCATCTGAATGCATACGAAGAATATGAGAAAGAAAACATTCAGAGGATATAAGAGGTATGTGATGGAACTGCTTTTAGGTGGTCATATCTTCATATCTGGCGAGGATGATTCGGCCATCTTTGTCTATCTTGTCGAAGGCTTGCTACAAAAAAGTCCGAGAAAGAGAAGAAAGTCAACGAGAGCCCCAATCCTCATTGCGGAGCAGCACGTCCCAGCGCAAATGAGCAGCATCAATGAAAGCCTCCTCCATCTCACCATTTCTCCCTAAGAACATCAGAAAAGGTTCCCCGTAGCCTATGTAATGTGATGCGGTCGTAGACACAGAAAGTAAGAGTCGAGATGCGTTTATGCGAGACCTTTGGAGACCTTGGCGAGAACGGATTGGTACTCGATGTCGTCCTCGTCGTTGGCCTGGAACTCAGCTGCGAGGCCGTTCAGAGCACGCTTCAGGGCGTCTTTGGAGGAAGCGTAGATCATCTTAGGCTGCAGGATTTATTAGTATACGAAGCTAGGCTGTGCGAGGCAGGACTTACTTGGATGCCAGCATCATCTGGGGACCAGGCAATGAATGTAATCTTGCTTCTGCAAAGCTGTCAGCGCTGCTATGACACACAATGTTGCCTTGCCGTACTTACCTTGTTCCCTCACCAGATGCCAACTCGTAGGAGAAGTCGTAGACGGCATATCTTGGTCCCTTGCCAACTTTGCCCTGCATACTGTATCAGCTCTAAGCCCTACACACGATATGTATAATACGTACAGCCTTGTTCTTCTGTGTAGCGCTCACAAGCTTCTCACGGAAGGCCTCCCAGTCTCCATCTTCTGAAGCCTCCTCGATAACAATCTCCTTGTAGTCATCGGTCAACTTGTAGATGATGTACTTGATCTTCTTGTTCAGCTTGAGCTCGTTGAACTTAGAGACGCAATCTCCGGATAAAGAAACTCTGCGATGGTATTTTTGTCAGTATGTAGTTCGTGGTACGTTTTATGCGGTAACCACCAAATTGAGGGCTGCAGCGGGGTATATGTCGGCATAGTGGGAGCAGGATGGGACTGACCCTGATTGAGACTGTGTTGAGTATATGTTAGCAAATTATCACATCTGCGTGGGAGATTATGAAGTGCGTACCATGATGTCGGTAATGTGGTTGCGACAGCCAAAGGTGTGTTGATCTTGCTGGAGGTCAGCGACTGATGCTTCTGAATGTTATGCGAGCTTCATGGAACTTGGGATAGCGTTTGGCAGACGTACAGGTTACTGATCAACTAGATGTAGATTCTGATTTATGACGAGCAATCAAGGAGGATTTGGGGACAGTAGGTAGTGTTAAGTGTTTCTCGACGTTGTGCAACTTGTGGCTATGAATCTTAGTGGGGTCGAGTGATCCGATTCTTGGCAGGAGTTGGAAGTGAAAGTAAATAGCAACCTCTAGGCTACGAGATACATAATCCTCTCAGGAAGTAACTTTACGTTATCAGAGGAATTCTGAAGAAACATGAACGTCATACTGGGTCAAGGTCACAATGAAGATTTCGTTTTGAAGTGTTTTTGCTTAATTGTTCTACATGACGGTATATCCTTTTTAAAACAGCCGCTTCGCCGTGCCATAAGAAAACAAGTGAAGAATTGAGTGGTGTTTTACATGTTTGTGCCAAATGACATATCGAACGAGCTCATCAGGCAGCTACAGTTTAAAGTGGCGGGTGTTTTTACACATCATCCATTTACATCATGCCTCCCATGCCTAGAATGGTTAGTATGCGCAGACACAGGATGGTTTGATTGCTACTGACCTCCCATACCTCCCATTCCGCCGCCTGGAGGTCCACCAGCACTCTTTGGCTCAGGTGCCTCAACAATGGCGACTTCGGTGGTGCCTAACAACGAGGCAACACCGCTAGCATCAACCAGTCCAGTTCGCACAACCTTGAAAGGATCAACAATACCGGCAGCGATCATGTCAACGTATTCGCCCTTGGCACTGTCGTATCCCTTGTTGAAGTCGGCTCCGAAGTCGTCCATCAGCTTTCCAACAACGACAGATCCCTCGGTTCCTGCATTCTCCACGATAGTTCTAGCTGGCTTGGTGATAGCATTCTTGATGATGCTGATACCTAGTTGCTGATCAAAGTTTGCATATTTGACAGATCCCAAAGCTTGACTGGCTGCCTTAAGAAGTGCGGTTCCACCTCCTGGTAAAATACCCTCCTCAACAGCAGCACGAGTGGCGTTTAGAGCGTCGACGAATCGATCCTTCTTCTCACCAACCTCAACCTCCGATGATCCACCGACCTTGATGACAGCAACACCTCCAGACAACTTAGCGAGGCGCTCTTGGAGCTTCTCCTTCTCGTAGTCTGAGGTGCTTGGGTCAGCCATGATGCCACGAATCTGCTCACATCGCTGGTTGATGGCGTCCTTGCTTCCGTCACCATTCAAGACAATGGTATCCTCCTTGGTGATTGTAATCGATCCAGTGCTTCCGAACATCTCAGGGGTAGCCTTCTCAAGCTTGGTCTCGAGCTCATCGGTGAAAACAGTAGCGTTGGTCAAAACAGCGAGATCTCCCAAGATGGACTTGCGGTTGTCTCCAAAGCCTGGTGCCTTGACAGCACATACCTGAAGCTGACCACGGAGCTTGTTAAGGATGCACATGCCCAATGCATCTCCGTCGATGTCCTCGGCGATGATGACCAAGGGGCGTCGTAATGCGTTGGATGCCTCAAGTGCGGGAAGAATGTCTTGAGCAGAGGAAATTTTCTTCTCGGAGAGCAGAATCAGAGGCTTCTCGAACTCGACCTTTTGTGACTTGACATCCGTAATGAAGTATGGTGAAACAAATCCACGATCAAATCGCATACCCTCAGTCACATCAAGCTCGTCCACCATAGTCTTACCCTCCTTGACTGTGATAACACCTTCCTTGCCAACCTTCTCCATAGCACTAGCAATCAGCTTTCCAATATGAGTATCACCATTGGCAGAGATGGTTGCTACTTGTGCAATCTCCTCGCTGGTGGTAATATCACGCTTATTCTTTTGTAGAAATTCGATGACTGCTTCCACAGCAGCCTGGGTTCCTCTTCGCAGATCCATAGGGTTGCATCCAGCGGCGACGTTCTTGACAGTCTCAGAGAAGATGGCTCGTGCAAGGACAGTGGCACTTGTGGTCCCGTCACCAGCAGTCTCGTTCGTCTTAGAAGCTACATCTTGGATGAGTCTGGCACCGAGATTTTCGAATTTGTCTTCTAGGGATATGGCTCTGGCAACAGTAACACCATCTAACACTCTCGTCAGTCTTTTGCAGCTGTTAGCCGTGGTAGAAGCTGAGTATACCCTTTGTTATCTTTGGTGATCCATAACTCGATTCAATGAGAACATTGCGTCCTTTAGGTCCTAGAGTTGTGGCAACTGCCTTTGCTAACGTCTCAACACCAGCTAGCAGAGAAGCACGAGCTTCAACACCGAACTTGAGTTCCTGCGATCGCTACTGTCAGCCACGCGCATTGCGGTCGAGCTTCTAGAATCCGCCATGGCATACCTTGTGTGCGAATCGTAGCTGTTGAGCATTGAAGCCAGCAGCTGTGATGGGACGAAGTTTGGATGCTGAGCGGACCGAGGTCGCGGCTCTAGATGTTAATGCTCGCTGCATAGTGTGAAGTATTATGTGAAAGTATGAAGATGGATAGGTACAAGTACAGACAGAGAAGATCGGGTACGGTCTCGAGAAGTGGTAGGTAAAGTGGATGAAGAGATAATTGGAAGAATTTGAGATGGATGTTTACAAGTATAATTATTTTTGAAGAGGGTTGAATGGAATCACAGAGAACCTTGTGCTAATCCAGGCTTGGCCTAGCTCGCCAAGATCTAAGGACCAAATGAAATACCCTTGAGTTCTTATTTTTAAGTGATATTGATATCATGTTAAGACCACAATCATGCCCATATTCTGCTAGATATATTGTACTTTTAGAAGATCATGATGTTTCTTCAACGGCATGTTCAATTAGTACCCAACCTTAAATCCACCCCAGTTCAGAGTCGAGAACACACCTTCTGGGCCATATGCGGCTTGAACATCTCTCATACGCTTCACATTCCATTCTCCAGCGGCATCCCTAATAACGGATTCTGGAACTCTTCTGCATCCTCCATTTGATTGATCTTATGAAGGCATTTTAGAAAGTTCTTGCTCCGATCGTTCACAGGCAAGTACAGCATTGGTGAGCATGTCCCGCAAATGGGACGAGTTACGATGCATAGGCGGTTGAGAGGGGATACATCGTTGATATCCTATTAGAGAGCAAACACTTGCTGGTGAAAGGAGACTTTGTCCGAGTGTAGATATTGATTGGAATACTTATGACGTGCTACTTTGTACTTCCAGAGCAATGATGTCTTCGATGTCCCTGCTCAATATCGATGAACTGAGGGGAAACTGCCAAAAGGGGTTCCCTCCCTATCGTGAGAAACTAGCAATTCTAAAATACAAAATAGGTATAAATCAGATATTGTACAGTTCAGTTCCAGGTTCCTATGCCATCAGCTTAAACAAAAGGGGCAACTGACTAGTACTGTAAATGAATAGCCGAAGCCGAAGCCGAAGCCAAGCGACGACGACGACATCTCTTCAAAAGACTGCGCTCCAGGTGAATCAGCACCCTTTCGAGCTTTCCATATATGCTTTTTGAACACACATATAGCATACCGCTGAGGTACCAAGCGATTTCGTTCATCGGATCCAACTCAGCACTATTAGCAGCAGAATCAAGTAGATTGTATGGTTTGCTGATACATAATTTCGTCTTCCCAGCGGCGTCTGGCAACGCACTGCGGCCCATCGGTGACTCATCTTTTTGATTCCCGAATTACCTGCTGGATGGCAGAGCATCATTGACGCGAACACTCCACAGTTGGCCGTCTGCCCCGTGCTAGCTTGATCCCAATAGACTTGCTTGCATTCATGAGCGCTTCAATTTGTCTTCCCATATTGGAAACTGTCAGTTGAATCCAGGAAAGTTTCCTTGACTGCTCAGGTGTGTATTGATTCTGCGATTTACCAAAACATGGCTATTGTCTTTGGGTTTGGCAATCGTCTATCAAGTATGTTGGACCACATCAGTTTTCATCAAGCCATTATACTGTATTCTTATAGGCTGTTGGGGGTTGTTTTTCCAGGGGTTGAATTGCTAGGGTTGCTTACTGCAGGTGGTAGTAGTTAATAGCATATCAGTACGCAGATAACTAAGAAGCCAATTATACAACAATGATCATACTTCGGCCCAAGCATTGGGGAGCCTTGCATTTCCAACATCATTCACTTTCCTCCTTGTATATCATTAGCGGATCAAACCATACTAGTTTCAGCTTAGTGGCAGCACGAATCAATGTTGGCAGAAAATCCCTCTCCAACCTTTATAAAAATTCGACATTCTCTACAACACTGACTACCTGCTAGTAGAGCTTTTGCAGCATCAGATATCCAATCACCTTCTCCCACCCCCAAGTACGCTGCGTGAACGCTCTCGGAGCTGGTATGTATCACAATGGCCGACGACTCTACGCTTGTTAGCTCATTTTCCATTTTCGCTGACTTTATATAGCCTTAGTTGTGGTCGAGCTTTTCTCCCCTCCTTACTCAGATGATCTTGTGTTGCAAAAGCAAACTAATCATACTGTAGCTACTTTCTTTTCACTCATCGGATACTGGATTGCGAGCTGCCACACAGCAATACCTGCTACCAGTTACCTGCAACGGTTTTTTCATTTCAACTCTTACAAGAGTGCGGCCATTGCGCTCACTTCGCAGATCACAGAACACCAATCAGCTCCTGCAGATGATAAGCTGAAGTTGACGTAAATAGGACCGGGATACGCCTGCTTTCACTCTGGCCATGTATACAACTGGAAATAATATCTTCTTCCCATTCAGTTACTGAGTTGCTACGTGGCCTCCTATCAAACATGCAGCAGCTATATACTTTGTCTTCGTCGGGCACGGGGCAGCCCAAAGAGCAAGGTCAAGTGAGCTTTCACATCCTCTACGCAACCCAAGTAAGTGACCCCAAGTAGGTGACACCAAGTAAGTCTATATTACCTGATATCTTTGCACACGAAAGGTTGTTATTAAAGTTGAGACCATTAGCACTTCATCATTTGCCAAAAAGCTAGACTATCATGCAGCGATATCTTCGATGTTTCAATGAGCGAATATTTAGAAGCTGTCAGTTGTTCTACCTTGATCTTACAGCTGACAAGCTTTACAGCTTCATTCTAGACCTCAACTGTTTTCTAGCTAACTTTTGTCACGATCAGGGATCACGTTACCAAGTACCTTAGGCTCAGTGACTCTGTCACAGTAGAGCCCTGGGCAAAGCTTTCTGTATATACTACTGGGCCCTTACCTACAGGAAGAAACGAACCAGGGAATTCACAGAATGGACTGTTTCACGTGCCTGCGAGAGGTACGAAACGAGTTTGCATGGCTCGCGGAAGCCTTGGCGCGAGACACGCAAGATGAGCTCGCAGAGCTCGCAAGGAGGAACATCTTAGTATATAATCTTTGTAGTTTCATTAGTTAGGAGCTTCGTGCTCAAATTACCATAGTTTTGTTTACCTCACAGTTTACCCAGCTTGTAACGGAATCGCTTCCACGTGATTCAACCCGATTCATACTTGCCTCTTCATTCCTATAAACCCGACGTTACTTCTATCGAGAAGATCGGTTGAGTATACCCAGCCCAAATACCAACGGGGGCCCTAGAACATTACACTTTGAGCATCTAGCTTTGAAGTGCGTTATCAAGCCATGTCTACCTCAGGATCCACTCAGGGAAGTGTTCCATCTTCCCAACCAGCTTACATGCCACAGAAAGTAAAGGCACCAGAGGTTCAAGACCCTAAGCCTTTCTTTTGACAGAACTCACTCCAAGCTTCGAAAGTTCATCACCCAATGCGAGATTTATATTCGCATGAACCCTTTGTCCTTCGGTTCCGAAGAACAGAAGGTTGTTTGGGCTGTGTCATACCTCCAAAGAGCTGCTTACGACTGGATCACGACCAAGCTTAAGGATTACCTTGACAACAAATACAGCGGACGCTAAGTCGAGACGAACAATTTCTTGATAGCCATTCGGAGTTTGTCAGCCAACTCGCATGTTCGGAAACACAGATGAGGAAAGGCGGGCAGAAAGAGCTATTTCAGTTTCACGACAGCACATCAGTGTATCTAGCTACACTGGGGAGTTTCAGCTTTTGGCTGGAAAAGTAGATTAGGATGAGAAAGCACACCTATCAGTTCTACAAGGGATTGAAGGATGAGGTCAAGGGCAATATCGTTCGTGGAGGACGACCAATGGATCTCATACCCATGATGAACAAAGCCCTCGATATCGACTCCAGGCTTTTTGAAAGGAAGCTGGTGAAGAAAGGGCATTACCAACCTCAGGTCGGTAAGAAGTCCAGAGGAGGATATTACAATAAACATAACTCACCAATGGAGGTGGATGCCGTCCACCGTGCCGGGGAACCCCGCAAAAAGAATTTCAACGAACTACATGGCAAGACTCTGTCAAAGGAAGAAATCCAGCGACGGAAGGAGAAGGGACCCTGTTATGAGTGTGGCCTACCTGGTCACATAGCCTCGTCCCACCAAAACGACAAACCCTGGCAAGGCAAGAGACAAGTGAACGTCGTTGAGAGAAGAGAAGTCAATATCATACACCAAAGGATGACTATTGATGAGACAAATGCACAAGGCATCATTACTCAGATTGAAGATCATCATGAATACGATGGAATGGGAGGAAATCTGACCCACTCAGATGAAGACCTAGGCAAGAGATTGCTGGAAATTGAGGATGTTTGGGAGGAAGCTGGACGTAACATGAAGACGTTCATCGCCACCAACGGATCAGACACCAACCATGCGCTCAGCAAAATCAGCAGCTTGACACCATCCAAAGAAACCGAGCTTCATGACAGATTACAGAAAGTTGATCAGCAAGATATTCACTCTGGGAACTACCAGCCTGAGCAATCCTTAGTGTACAACCACGCACAAAGATTGACCAGGACTCAGGAGGAATTCATCCAAGAAGGACAAAGAGTGCAGAAGACAATCCAGATAGTACTGGAGTTTCTAAGCCTCGTCACTATAGTCCCTTTGACTACAATGATACATTACTGGAACCTAGACCATCACTACCCCCAATGGGCTGCATGTTTCTATTAGGAGTGTGGGACGCATTACAGCAAGAAAGCTTGGCATGGTCATTTGCCAGCGAATCCGAACCATACACGAAAAAATCCTTCACTCTGATACAGCCATAATAAAGACAACCTGCAGATTGAACTAGGCAAAAAAGACAAGGCAGACAACAGTTCTCCAACATGTCTGGAACAATGGCAAGGAGATACTACGCCACCTATACCATCAAATCACAAGTTCCATGCTGTTAATACCTTCAGCGAGCTTCTTTGGATTCTACGACCCTTGTCGACTTTTGGACAAGAACTGCTATCCAATATCAGACATACCTCACATGGATCGATTACTAGGTTCACAGCAAGTTCATGGCATATATAAGTCAAGTAAAATCAAATTACACTTGGGGAAGTATTGACAAATCCATAGCTAGCAAAGCTTGATGCTAATGCTGCTCCAGAGCCCAAGAAAACCACCGGTCTAACTACCTCCAAAACCCAAGATTATCGTATGTCTCTGTGGGTAAGTTGTGACGATCAATTAAGGCCATCGCGCTGGAAGCTGTGTTAAACTGTTGGTTGAGCTTATTGGTGCTGGTTAAGGAAGCTTCTGGATGCTGAATCAAGATTTGCAAGATTATGCTGGATCACACTGTGAGGGTATGTTGGAATGTAAGTGTGGCAATCAGGCCTGAAGCGATCGGAAATATGAGGACGGCACAGATGAATGGTGGATATGGCGATGGTATGTGGCAAGTGTCGCATAAACTAGAACCAGCTAGTAAGTGCTGTTTACTGTCTCATTGCCAGTGGGATGTTCCGGTGTCAGCAGACTTTACATACCAATTTGTATGTCATGGTGAAAGCTGATGAGTCGAATACGCAAAGTTGTTGGTTGATTTGTGGTGAAATAGGCGTGGTGGGTGAAGGGTATGAAGATGTCTTGTAGGTAGCCCATGATGGAACCAGCGAGTGTGGAAAGGTTGGGGCCAATCAGTTGAGGTTGTTGAAGTTGCTGAACATTGAAAAGTAGTCGAATCCATCATTGCCGAACGCGTAGTTGTTGAAGTCAGCATTGGAATCGATACCACCATGGCAGATGCCGTTTACGAGGTTTTTATCGTTGTTGTTGTAAATCTCATTAGTAGCATGGGATGGTATCTGGAGACTGAAGCCGGTGTGGTATTTAGAGCTGCGGACTGTTGCATGCTCGATGGTATCAGATGGACGTTGAATGTCGAAATGGTCTGGCTCGCTCTTGGGGCTGATGTATCTAAAGTCACCTGCTGCTATTTGCATCTGTGGCCCAAGGGGCTGATCCTAGAAGAGGTTTGTCAGTGGAAAGAGCTCTGGAATCACAGGAAGCACAAGAACTGTGGACTGCTTACCTGCTGAGTACCTGCAGGAATAGCGATGGGGCAAGAAGAAGAGCTATCCATACTTCCTGTATCGACACGAAGAGCTGAACCCCTGCTGTAGTTATAGTGGGCGCTCTGGAAATTATTGGTCTGCATTGGTCGCTGCGATACTTCCAGTAAAGCGTTCGAAGGAAGATGAATTGTAGCCAAGCCATGGTTGACCTTGACAAGCGATCCTTCAGTCTTGATGTCTCTGTTGTAGCTAGCCTGCGAAGGTTTGTACTTGATGGATCTTCGACCGGCCCTCTTGGTCTGTCTCTTCTGACTACTGCTCTTCTCTTTTGGGTTGTACTCTGAGCCGGAGGTGGACTCGTGATCGACGATCGATTGGGCGAGGACTGCAGGAGCTTTTGAAGGACGCTGTTTCTTGGCTGGTGGCTCATGATCGTCTTCGTCGGTATCGGCGATTGTGGCATTATCCTTAACCCTGCCATAAGTCAGTATATCTGATGAAATTGATGAGGTCATGGACTTGCTTCAAAGGTCTTTTTCCACGCTTATAGTTTCCACTGCCTCGAACCACACCTGGGATGTCGAGACTCTTATTTCGGTGCACCCAGCTCTCGGTAAACAACAGTTGCTTCGTAGCTGTAGGACTAGGATTGTTTAGATCTCTGACATATCCACGAACGACTTTATCTCCTCCGCGCTGTCTGCCACCTGCCATAGCCTTCATTGGGGGTGGGACCATGTGTCCTTCTGCGATAAGTACCTCTCGCCACTTGGCGAACTGCT
This sequence comes from Calycina marina, assembly GCA_019669825.1. Taxonomy (NCBI): domain Eukaryota; kingdom Fungi; phylum Ascomycota; class Leotiomycetes; order Helotiales; family Pezizellaceae; genus Calycina; species Calycina marina. The sequence goes on from MU254233.1 coordinate 13,823, forward strand.
GTTTCATGGCATTGTAACCACCGCAGCCTGGCTGTAGAGTGTGATCAGCATAAAGCTCGGAATATTTGTTCGTGGTTCAGAGAAGAGTGTTGTCGGAGAAAGACCTACCTGGAAACGCTGCATTGCCTCCTCCCATGGAAGATCGATGCCAGCCTGGAAAGTCTCGTACTGGAGGTGGAGCAAGAACTGCTCGGCAGAGCGATCCTTGTGCCAAGGCACAAGTTTACGAACCCGAGATTTACATCGAACAACGGTACAATGTCCGTGAATGCCGTTTCCTGGGTTGCCCGTGGTGATTTTTGGATCTCGGTAGTCGCCGTCCTCCTCATCTGTATTGGAAACGGAAGATAGTGCTTCGTCGTACTCATATTCTTCCTCATCGTCTTCCACTATAGTATCGTGCAGGGTGCCTCCAGTTCCTACAAGCTCATTTGTAACTCGGCCATTGTCAAGGGGCTTTAGCCATTTGTGGCGGTATGTGTTTGAAGCTGTTGAATGTTGGTAGACCCCATCTGGGGTAGCAGCGTCGGTCTCAGACTGGACATTTGAAGCCATTTTGAATCTCAGGGATGTTGATTACAACTGCGTTGTAGCGTTGTTGACGCCTCTGTGTTCCAGATCGGTTAGCTAAGCTATGCAGCTGGTTCCTGAGAGGTAGTCTGGCCGAATGAGCATGTAAGGCGGTGATGCCTAGAACAAAATACCACGCTTTATCGTGGCTCCTAAGCTGGGAGCAGAATAGTGGTATTGATGTGGAGGAAGAGGAGCAAAGCCTTCAGTTCAATTGTCTGCTTAAATTTTGAGCAAGTCCAAGCTGAGCCATAATTGATGGATTTTTCGAGCTTGTAAGTATTCTCCCGGTGGACGACTCTTGATTTCAGCTATAAATAGCGCACTGGAAGAAAATCAAGAACTGTAAAGGAACTTGTAGGGGGCTTGGCGTGCGCTGCAGTGGATTTCGATTGTTAAGGCATATCCTCGAGTTGACTCCCTCTGCAACGACCGCAATTGAAAGAGAAGGAGCGGGTGAGAACTAGATTGCGCTTGCTTACTGCTATTAGATAAAACGAGGTGTTGGAAGTCTAGTGGGTGTATGTTTTGCTAATATGTATGCTACTGGAAAAAAGTGATGGAAAAAGTTGTTGGAGATGTTCTGCAGGAGGATTGAGGGGAAGGAAAGATTTTACCTGATGAGTCGACTCTTTTAAGGACAAGGCTAATGCTAATGTCATTGTGTTCAGACCGTTAATCGATTTATTGAGTGAATGCTGGCGGTTTATAACACTAAAGATTTTGTTTTCGCTTAAATCAGGAGGCATTCACCAGCACTTGCCCAACGACAATATTAAAATTATTAATAGCGAGGCTCTCAAGTTACTTGAATAGATTGTCTTGTTGTGCATCTAACATCTGATATCATATTAAAGTAGCCAGATCAGTACCTATATAAAATGCCTTGCTATTCTGGAGGTTGGTTCTGAACTTGCAGTTGCTTGTTTAGTCACGTGAAGTGCGGCTGTACCTACTTACCTAGAGCAGAAGGATAACCAAGCAAGGCTGGATACCATCTGAGATATTTTCAAGCGAATTACGTCACATTCTGATTACTGAGCAAATTCAGGTTGAAATGCTACAGTCTAAGGCACTCTCTTTAGCCAAAGCTCCGCTGTGTCGTGTGAGTACTGTATGCCAAGGTAAGCCATAACTGGGTGACAGAGTCGCTTGCTTTTGCCTTTACGAGCCTCCTAAGAGAGGCGAGTGTGTAAATAGCTCGTGGGGGCGCTGTGGAAGCGGCTCCAGCCTTCGCAGCTTTGTCTGCTTCTTCATTGCCTAGAATACTCAGGTGTCCTGGTACCCAGCGGACCCGCAAGGCGCCTGGGCGTGTATGTGGGAGACGGCATCGTAGTGGCCATTGTCGTGCTACCTCTTGGAAGTCCGTAAACACCTGCTGTGACGAGCCTGTAAAAGGTGAGAGGAGACGGTGAGCCAACTCTAGGTTGTCTAGGAAGACCCATAGGTCGGTTGCTAGCTTTGGTCCGGCCAGCCTTGTTCACGGAGCCTGCGAGCTAGGCGACCTGGGAGAACTGCGTCAAAAGCTCCTTTCACGTCCATAGTAAGTAGTGAGGCATTATAGCCAGAGGCTAAGGCTTTTTCCACATCATGTGTAAGGCATGTCGTGAGGTCTACGGACGATCGTAGCGGGAGGCCGCCGAATTGCTGGCTATTCGTCACTCGTAAAGTGACGGCGAGCCAGGCCATCTTACGAAATAAGAGCCGTTCGAGACCTTTGACTAGCGTGGAGAGCAGAGCTATAGGTCTATAAGATCGGGGCGAGGAGCGATCTGCTTTGTTTGGTTTAGAAATAATCACGAGTATCGCGGTCCGGAAGCAGGCCGGGTGGTGACCGTAGAGCGGGCATTGCTGGAAGAGAGTTGTAACTCTGCGGCATATTAGTAGCCAGGCTGCCTGCAGTATATCTGTCGGCACTCCGTCTGCACCTGGGGCTGTGTTGCCAGCTTCTATAATAGCTTTGCGGACGTCCTCGGCCGTAATCGAGGGGAAGTCGATCCCGCGAGCGGCCGCCGTGGGAGCGTCTGGTAGAATGTCGCCTGCTTCTGCTTTGCTGGTGAGTAGCTCAGTGACTAAAGGCCCCCTCTTCTCCTCTATAGACCTTGCGGGTGGCTTGCCCGGCTGTAGAGAATCTTTGAGTGGGGGGCTCCGGTAGATGCCAGTAGACTGGTGCCATTTGGTCATACGAAAGACGTCCGTCGGGGCCTTGACTGAGTCTAGCTTTGAAGCCCAGTACTCGCTTTTTTGCTTTACGGACCGTGTTTCGTAGTTTGCGTGCCGTGTCGGATGTGTGGATTTTCCGATTCCCGTCCGCCGCTGTCTTGCAGCCTGTATTCCACCAGGGCTGGCCCGTGTTACGACCCGTCGTCCGTTTCGTTGCTTTCGAATAAGCACCCTGGAGTGACTCAGTAAGGTATAGAGCTTCACCGTCTAAGTCGGCTTCGTTCGGGGCATCTTTAAGGGCTGGGTAGAGGTCTAGGCGGGACTGCAGCGTATCGATGAACATAGCTAGGTCTAGTGTATTAATTCTAAGGCGTCTTATTAGCTCGTTTGTGCGTGAGTCCCAGCGGACCGTGGTAAGAAGGGAGAGTGGTCAGAGGAAGTGTCTAGGTGCCTAGCTAGGGCCATGGAAGCGGGGAGAGGGCCAGAGGAGAAAGCCAAGTCGAGTGTATTGCCCCGGGCATGTGTAGGGACTCCCATAGGTCCTATATAAGCGAGACCGTTGCAGTCCAACCAGTCTATTAGCATTCCTGCTTGCCTAGAGGGAGTAGGGTAGGTCGGGTCCCAGTTAGGGTGGTGGAGGTTAAAGTCGCCTGCTATGAGGCCGGACCGCCAGAGGGGCCGTGAAGTGGCCATAGGTGCCTTCACGGCTTCTCCTGCATCCGTAGAGCCTCTAGAGGCGTTGTAGACGTTCGTAAGTACAAAAGGTGTTGTGTTTCGGGTCTGGGTTTGTAGGAACAGCAGGTCTCTCGAGTCGGATGGCCGCAGCTGGATGGTTTTCAGCCCAGCTCCTTTGCGGACGTAGGAGATAACTCGCGGACGTGCTACCCAGTCGTCTACAGGTGTAAACGACTCGTAAAGAGGGTGGAACTTAATGATTCTCCGCGAGAGGTCCATGAAGACGTACGGCTCTTGAATAAGAATAACGTCTACTAAAGAGTCGGCTGCGAGCGAGAGAGCGATTTCGTGTGAGGTAGCTGCTTTGCCTATATTTGCTTGTAGGATCGTAAGGGGTTTTGCTTGTGAATTAGGTTTAGTTCTCATTTCTAAGGGAAGAGAAGGCGTTTAGGTGCTCCGGGCTAAGGAGCCGTGGAGCTGGGAGGGTAGGGGGGGCTATGAAAAACCTCGTGGGTGACCGTGTAGGAGTTACGGGTCCGGTAGAGGCCATGACCACGTCTGGAAGGGGTTCGTAAACGCAGTTGGCGGCCGCGGCTGCTCTCTTGCAGGCCTCTTTGCTTGCTTTCAGAATCGCAGCTGTCTCTGGCTTCGTCCGCCGGTGAAGTGAGGCGGGCCGTAGCGGGCAGGCTGGGTCGTCTGCCAAGTGAGGTCCTTTGCAATGGAGGCACTTTGGAGGGCAGCTATGTGTTCCTGTAGCACTACAGCTAGAGGTATGCATCTCTTTACTATGGCTATGAGAGCCACAGACGTTACAGTGCTGCGGGCGTGCGCAAGTGCGTGTGTTATGCCACTGGTAGCAGCGGCTGCACTGGATCGTCTTTGGCTTCGTTTTCACTTCGCGGGCCTGTACCACGGTACCTAGGATCCGTAGGGACCGTGGAAGTGTTTTGTGACCATCCGCAAGAAAGTGTATTGTCCAGCTCGTGTTGTAGAGGCCTTTGTCTCTGCTAGATCGGGTCTCAGCGGACTGGACTGGCTGTTGGCCAGTGCAGTCTAGGATCGCGGGGTGTAATATGTCTCCCGTAATCTCGTGTTTTTGGACCTGTAGGAGCGGGTCGAGAAGTCTTACGGACCTTGGAACGTTCTCTAGCCGGTATGTGACCCATGGCTGTGGGCGTTCCACTCGGCAGTCCGCAACGGTTCTAGGAATAAGGCCCGAGTGCAGCGTAAGAGCTTCACGGTCCTTGGTAGAGTTCGTGCAGAGAGCATACCCAGTCGGAATAGCTAGGGCTTCCTTTAGCAAGTGAGCGTTTTCTCCGAGGGCTTGCTTTAGACCGGTTAGGACAGCGAACGAGCCTGCGGCTCGGGCTGGATGGTTGTCACTAATTCGGACGAATAGACGTGTGTCCGGGCGGGTTCTAGGGGCTACCTTGGCTGTGGGCTTCGGGTGCTTCTGTTGAGCAGGCTCCGTAGCTGTGGACGGAGGGGGTGTGGTAGTCGTAGCCGTAACGCTCGCATATGTGGAGGGTTGGGTTGGGGCTTGGGGGGCAGAAGACGGTGAGGAGGAGGCTTGTGGGGAGGGCCTAAGAGTATGGCCAGGGCCGTTGGCTGCCTCTGGCCCGTAGTGTCCTCTAATGTAGGACTCGAAGTGCCTATTCGTGAGGGCCGTGGTTTCAGTGCATAGTTTCGTAAGCGGCTTGCGAAGGTGGGCTGGTAGTTTGCGGACGTCCTCTGACTGCAAGCGGGCGTCCCATAGGTTTGCAATTGGATAAAAGACCCGTTGGGCATCCGTAGAGCGAACCTCGGCAGCTTTCACTAAGTGAGAGAGGTTATGGGCCAGGGAGTGAGCAGAGAGCCCTGGGCTGGGGAGGGCTAAGGGAGGCATAATAGACGCGCGAGGCGTCTTACTAGGGCCTGGGTATGGCCTGCAGGCCAGGTGAGAGCGAAGGATATGAGTGTTTGGGTCGAATGAGCTAGATAAAGCGTCCTATTAGCGCGTTTTGACAGTCGTCTTGGTGTCTACCAGAGCAAAGCTGTGAGGGTTGGACCCTCGTTTACGTGGGCTGTGTCCACGTGACTCACACCTCCTGTCAGATCGTCAGTTGTTACCTCAGCGAGCTCAGGCAGCAAAGGACTTCTTGACATTCCTACCCACCGTACCGCCTAGCGACATCCAAGTGTTTTCAGACGGATCGAAAAGTGAGTCTACGGACGGAGCCACGGGGTGTGGGTCTGTAACCTATCAATACGGCCTACAAATCGACTACAAAGCAAAGTCTCTCGGCTTTCACGCGGAGGTCTTTGACGCAGAGGCAGCAGGTGCCTTAGAGGGAGCCCGCAGTGCGCTCTCGTCGCCAGGAGCAAAGCTAGCAACCGACCTATGGGTCTTCCTAGACAACCTAGAGGTGGCTCACCGTCTCCTTTCACCCTTTACAGGCTCGTCACAGCAGGTGTTTACGGACTTCCAAGAGGTAGCACGACAATGGCCACTACGACGCCGTCTCCCACATACACGCCCAGGCGCCTTGCGGGTCCGCTGGGTACCAGGACACCTGAGTATTCTAGGCAATGAAGAAGCAGACAAAGCTGCGAAGGCTGGAGCCGCGTCATAGGCAGGGGGACCGACTGCAATGGAGGCAGCCAAACGTACCCTTAACAGGGAATAACCGCAGACAGCTGTAGAACTGTAGAAATACGGCTGCGCAGAAAGCAATTGTAATAGTTAGAAGTAGCTAGAACTGACCATGCGGCCCTTGCGGCCCATGGCGTCATATAGTCCATTGGGCTCCCCCAGGGCAGCGGTCACGTGCTGCTGTCCGTCTGACGTTAAATAAATACACACACACACACACACACACACACACACACACACACACTTGTGGGATGTTGTGGGATGAAGAGGACCGGTACGACCAAGGAGCGGAAGTTCTTTTAGGGCTAGCTGAGAAGTGGAAACCATCGCTCCCAACCACACCGAGTGAACCAACCTGGCACAGTCAGGGGCGTAGGCCCTCCACAATCGACCTGCTGTGGTGCTCACTGGGTGTGCTCGTACGATTCGAAGGCGCATGGGAGTGGACGGGATCCGATCATATCCCACAAGCCATGACGATAGAACTAGGCGAGGTACAGAGGGAAGCTTAGGCAAGGCACTACGCTTGGAAAAAGATAGATCCCGACGTGGTGGCGCGCAAAGCCAAATTCCTGATGACAGAGTGAGTAGCGACCGCAGAGCAACTTGACGCCGTTACTGAGAAGCTGGCCGAACAACTAACGACCATACGGGAGAAAGCCATCCCGACGTCCAAGCGAAGGTACGGCCGGAAGATCTCAGCGTTCCTGAGTCACCGAACGGTAGACTCAAGTAAACGC
>MU254234.1:0-20590 GCA_019669825.1 Calycina marina
TTTACCTCGTAGGGGAGGGCCCATTTCCTGTATCTGCCAGACAGCTTAGGCTTTACAGTTGTCCACCATGCTGCCATTGCTGCCTTCTTGATATCGCGAGCTAGACTTACAAGTAAACTACAATACACGTAGGGCCAGCGACCTCCCTACCACGCTTTCCTCCAATGATCAAGGCTCTTGCCCAAAGGCTCACTAATTTTCTTCTAGTTTGGAGGATAGGTCCGGAGCATAACATTCCCTCACGCCCTCTACCCTGTTTGCTCCTTAAGCCTGTATCAACGCGCAGCCCACTGCCCCGTTCTGCCTACAGACCGAAACGCGCATTCGTCCTCTCGAGCCATATAGAAAGTGTTGTTTCCTGCCACTAGGCCACCGCCTCCATTATATGCTGCGCCCCATGGCTATGAACCACTGCGCGCTGCCTTGCCAGGTCTCCCCTCACAGCAAAGCCGACCGTGTCTCGCAGGGGTTACCCTATCGTTCCTATACCCCTAGCCAGGCAGCATAGTATGGTGTTTCCCCTCTACTAACCAAAGTGCTGCTTCCTCTTCCCCGCCTGCTTTGCCAATTCTCCCTCTCCCGCTAGCCTGTACTCCCAAATCCATAGTCTAAACTGCCAGCGCTCGCCATAATTGTAACCGTAGAGTCGGGCCTGCCTCTGCAGTAGAGTTCCCCCGTACTGGGCCGTTAGTGACTCTGCCATTCGAGAAAGAGTATAACGGCTGTGTATCGTTCCCCTAGAATTCCCTTCCTACGACCACTCCTCTACCTCCCGCCACTCAATATCCAGACTATAACATGTTCATTTAATAAGAGCTTGCAAGATCGTTAGATTAGCTGGAGCTTCGACGGGTCGTTTAGGTGACGTACGACGCGCGCGCGACTTCCATACCCTCCACCGAAAATTCAGCAATATACCCCAGAGGTGTCCTGTCGCACGAATAGGCATCACTTCCACGCTGGTAATGTAGGACATCTTACCAGAGGCTCGTTTACTACACGAGTACTCGTACGTCGGATAGTTTTTATACCTGGTTTAATGGTAGTCCACTGTTCTGATATGGCCATGTTGCTGTCGCACAATGGAGGAGGACGAGACCTCCACCGACAACCACAACACCACACCAGCTCCATCGAATGCGCTTGTCTCCCGTTGGCTCTACAATAATATTACAATCATAGGTTCGTAGTCAGCACCACGGACAGGTGGGAGTTTGACTTTGCCAGCCTATCACGTTGTATATTGACCAGCATATGAATGCTAGACAACAAACAAGTGATAAATCAGGTGGAATTTGGGACTGGCTTTGACTCAAGCCATATCAAGTCCTCTGCCCAATTCCACCAGGCATCAAATCCTAAAAATACAGACTCAGACGCCATAAACATCCGCACCGCTCAGAAATTCCAAATCTCTCAATTTAGTTTAAACTGCCCAGGAACTCTGCATATCATTTCGATGCCGACTCTTTGCGAGAAAGCAATGATCCAGAACCAGATGCGATCACGACCTTGCCAGCGTCCTTGCCTGCTTCGGCGAGGTAGTTGGCCTTCTTTGAATAGCCTGTACCTCGACACCCTCGTTCTTGGTAGCATGTCATTCACTCTCATGTGCTTGGTTAAGAAGGTGAGAGGTGTGCTTTGCAAGCTTCAATTGTGCGTTCTACTAGATAACATTAGTATAGAAAGCATATATAGAACATGATATTTAACTCACACTGTCCATGAGAAGCCAGGCGGTACCGACGATCGCGACTAGCATTACAGCCGCAACACTAGTGAGAGTAACTGTCCTTACAACCTCTGCCATTAGGTTGTTTAACTTGGCCAAAGTCTGGCTTACCGGCCAACCGTCTACATCCACTCGCCGCTCCAGTAAAGAAGCCTGGTTATTGGATGGTCAATCGCATCTCAGACCTGGAGGATCTCATGGCTGGTGGCTAACAGATCAGAGGAAGATTGGCCGTCGATACGTTTTCTAAGACAAAGCTACCTTACGATAAAGCGCTGGCGATGTTACCCTGAAAGACGAGGGCAGCGAAGATATCAACGATGACTTGATAAGCGAGCATATTGGCGGTGGATATTTAATGAAGAAGATTGAGACTTGATGGAATTGGTTCTTTTTGTTAAGAGGCAAAGGAAATTGCAAGGAATGATAGATAGGAAAGCAGATGGATAAAGTGCTGCCAAGAAACTGTTGGAAAGGAAGAAATGAAGAAGTGAAGTGAGAATGAGATGACGGGAAAGAAGATGGAAATGTTGGCTGCTTTTATAGAATCTGGGAAGGGCTTCTTGAATCTAGATACCCTCGTGCTACTAGCTCAAATTGATCTTTCAGAACCTTAAGTGGTCTTGTAATTCTGCCATCCCTCTAGTATTATTATTGCTGAAAAGGTGTGGAATTGCCTTCTCAATTTGTTTAAGCAATATTTGTTAATACAACTGGTTAAGTTGTCGATTTGGGCCGCTCTTTTCGGAGCTAGCTAGAATGTTAAGCGAGGCGCAAAATAGGCTACCTACTTAGGTATCCTCTGAACTGCTATCACGAACTGGGTTTCTCCTGGAATTAATTAGGCTGTCCACAGGGCATACTCCAGGGCCTATAACTAGGGGATGGGAGCATACCAAGACTAAAACCCCTATCCTAATGGCATCTCAGAGGATAGGGGTTTGCACGTGCAGCTTTTGACCGCCAAGGTACAACTTGTTACGGAGGGCTACACTCAATGAGAAAGAATCTCTAATAGCATTGCTAAATGACGAGAACTAATAGCTAAAGAGCTAGTACCTGGTGATGCCATTTCGGCTGCAACAGATGCGTGGATACACCTTCGTGGATATGCCTGAAATGCACCAGTGTGAGGTGCACAAAGTTGATCTATCCAAACGCACGCTGAAGTCTTGGCCTGCGCTTTCTAAGTGGATAAATTATATCGATCCGGCTATTACTGAAGTTGATAATGACCTCGCTCGAGCTTTGAAAGAGAACGACGTTGCCAATATCCCAAAAACATGCGCAAGATCCTAAGCTACTGAACTTACCTGGGTATATCGGCATTGCACCGCTTCATTTTACAGCACATGTTGGTTTGAAAGAAGGCGCGAAGATCCTGGTCAAAGCTAGCGCTCTCCTTGAGTCTATGAATAATGCGAACTTCACACTACTTACCACTGCAATAGAGTTGAATCAGTCTAATATCGTGAGCCTTTTCATCGTGAGTGGTGCGAATATACATGCCATTTGTGGGGCCAAGAATTCAACCCCTTTACATGTGGCAGCCGCAGATGGTATGGGCCACATGATTACAGTCCTCTTCAGAAGGAATACCGTAGTCGATGTCCCCAGTTTTTGAAGGGCTTCTTCCAACTCGCCTGTTGTGTTGGGAACCTCAGATGCGTCGCAATGCTCCTCGAAGCTGGCGCAGCCATCAATGCCAAAAGTCACCCGAGTCTCCTTTCAAGATCTCTGCTAAATTATACTTGGGGCCTTTCTTGAAAAAGCGGAAGTGGTAAAGCTATTTCTTCAACATGGAGCGATAGTGGACAACACCGAGCAGGATACAAACAAAACGGCTCTCTACTGGGCTGTCTTCTTCAATCATCCCGGCCTTAGCGGGCCAAGGCCATAGGCTGAGCCCTTTATCATCCACATATACAGCTCCTCTATATCAGAGCTTGCAAGCGGAGAACTATTCTTCTCTTACTCCTTACTATAGCCTCTCCGAACGACAAGGGAGGCATTTTCATGTAATAATAGCAGACATGCGAGCCCTCCTGGCTCCCCTCACTAACTTGCTTTTGGTGTATTCTTGAATGTAAATCACTAGCTTAGCACGCCCTAATACCCTTCGGGAGGGAGGTCAAACAGAACGAAATTGCTAATCATCATGATGATCATCATTTCCCTCAATCAACCCAAGACCGTCCATCGACTGACCAAGTGCGGTGCTTCGCTTGCATGGACTAATTGACAAGTGCCACTGCTCTCATGCGCGCTGCAGCTCTTGGGCACCTTGGAGTAGCTGAGGTCCTTGCGAAACACAAAGCATCGCTAGATGCAGAGTGACAATGGCATAAATGCTCTGAACTATGCGGCATCGTCGGGGCATGAGGAGATGGTCAATCTCCTGCTTGAGATGGGAGCTTCCGGTCGTCCGCCAACGTTCTGTCAAGGCAAGTAACTGTAAGTCTGTGAGCAAGACCTGGAGCGGGGGAGTGCCAGATGTGACGCGACAAAGTATTTCAGTCACATTAAGAGCGGCAAAACATGGCTAACATAGGTAGCTGATTTGTTGCATGTTTAAAATATGTCAATGGTCGCAAAACAACTAAGTACATGTGGAGTGGTATTGAGAAAATGTGCTTGGATTGATTAAAAGTGCAGGCATGAGAGATATACACGTGGTTGCCTCAGACTTCAACAGTACCTCTTGTTCTACATTACCAGTAAATCATTCCAGCACCGAGCCGGCAACTTTTCCTTGGCACTACCAACTGATGCTACAGATCTTCAAATTCATCGCTATTATATAAGGAGCTCACGAACGTTGTACTCCTATCTGATTCAGAAGATGCCTCTATCTTTTTTGCACATTCGCACGTTGTGACCAGTCTCTCCGCAGTTCCTACAGCGCCGGAGAGTTGGTTGAGCTCTTTCTTGGTCACTACTACCACGAGCCTTCATCGATCGCTTAGCAGCCAGAGGCCTCAGCGGCCATCTGGGCTGCTGCCTTGCCATACTCCATAGTATCACCTTGCTGGATCCGCTTACACTCATGCGTTTTTCTCTTATTCATTACTGTTAGTTGCTCTTCAAACTCAGAAACACGAGTAGCCAGAAACGCGTTTTGGTGCATCATTAAATTCACCACTTTTTACGAGCTGGGAGAAACCAGTCTGGGCTGTAACAGGCGGCCGAGTAAAGGAGTTGCTTACAAGCCTTGACTGAGATCCAAACTCATGTGCATTGCCTGGTGTCTTTGATTGCCATGGCGTCTCCTGTGAGGGGGGTGCTGTTGGAGTTCGTAGCCGTACTTCCAAGGCGATCTAACACCACCTGCGCGTTGATAGGGACTATTACAGACGCCTCAAATGCATTTCGACAGTTTGCTTCTGTAAACACGTCAAAGAAAGCGTCTCTACAGGCTGGTAAGAAGCCTTCCTTGTTGATTTGGAAGACGCGTCGCCGTGCCAAATCTCTGACGGGTTGAGAGTAGTTGTGCTTCAACGGCGAGAAGTTACAGTCGAGGCGCGAATCCTCGCGAATCTAGGTCGAGAATATGTCGGAAGATCGCCTGCTCTTCAGTCGCTGTGAGCTTGTGGCAATTTGGTCGAGTTTGAGATTGAGGCATGATTCCGTGGAGCCGATAAGAGAGCCTTGGTGTTTGACGTTAAAGGCTATAGCAGTGCGTCGTAGGCTCTTAAACTGGCCAGAGATGCAGGCCTGAAGAGCAAAATTAGGCCTGCCTTCTCCTTGAACCGCTATCGCGCTATCGCAGAGCGTTGTTGAGACATTATATGTTAACAAGAAAAAGAGCTATGCCAAGGAAAAGTGGCCCGCTCGGTGGTTTGGCCGGCTCGGTGGTGGAATACGTTATTAGTAAAGTGGCCAAAATTCACATGCGACTACAGGGGGAAGTCAGACAAGCTGAGTAGTGGGGCTTATCTTAATCGCCATCAATAGGAATCGGCGAACCCAGAAGATACTTGTAAGCAAACAATGTTTGGAATTTGATACAACTCCAATATACATAGATTAAATATTCAATGCTTTGCATTAGTAGCTATGGTTCATTGTTATCAACGAGAGGCTAAATAGTCTGTCAACTATCGGATGCAGAAATGAACCTCACCCACGCCAAATTAAGACCCCAATTGCGTCGCACTTGACTCTTAACCAAAAACTGGGACCCATCTCGCACCTCTTCCGCCTCCACTCCTCGCCCAACAGCCAGTTCCAACATCAATTGTACGCTCTGCTTCCCCAGCATGCATTGGTGAAAGTTGAACTTTGTCTCTATCATCCTTCTTCAATTTCCTAGACACTCACCCACTCATCCATTCATTCATACCTGATCTGTCACTTACCCTTACACTGTCTACTACTGCACCACCCATAGCCTAACAAGGAAGCAATTTTTGCAACTCGGTCATTCGAAGCCTGGTAGCCTGCATAGAAGTCATACGACCCATACAGCGGGAACGATAGACATATCGACAAGATGGCTTGCACGACACCTTCTCTGACGGTGGAGTCGTACGAGAACATACCAGCCCAGAGTAGCGGTATCGACAGCGAGAACAAACCGAGTTACAAGCGACGACACTCAAGTTTCCAGAGGAGGAAGCGTAATAGCACAGAGCTTGAAGGCGAAGAAGGACTGTCTCTTAAAGTAAATACTTCCCAGCCAACCACAATGGCCGATCAAGTCTGACAAGCAAACAGGTTGACATTTTCCTCCTGGAACTCGAGCGCAGACTAGATTTCCTGGAAAATTACAGCGGACTTGATTTCGACGCCGGTCTAGGAAGAGCATATGCTACGCTGCAGACGGTGCAGGCACGATGTTCACAGGTCTCGGGGGAGGTGATAGGTGCTGGCAGGCGAAGGGCCAGGATTATGGTTGAGACGATGGAGTCAAGATATCAGGATGCGCTCGCAGCAAAAGAGACGTTGGGGGAAAAAGTCAACACCGGGATTGTCATACTGGAGAATATTCTCACGGAATTTGAGACGAGAGCACAAAAGATGCGCGACAATGGATTTCTGGGAACGGCGGGCAGCTTGATGGATGAGGGCAGGAGGGTCATGGATGAAGGTGTCAGGAGAGCCAGTGAGGTTGTGGATGAGGGAATAGAGCGTGCGAAGAAAGCAGCTGGGACGCTGGAAGAGCATATCGAGCATGCCATTCTTCGCGCGAAGGAACATGGTAAGCCCTCTTTCCAAAATCCAACCCAGCAATGGTATTAACAACAAGCAGGCCTAATCACATATGAAGAGCTCCCCGTCCCCTGGCGCATAAACCCACACATCCTTAAAGGCTACCGCTTCTCAGAAACAAAAATCGACTGCGTCCGCTCCATGTTCGTGCCCTCCAACGAATCCGTTAATATCTGGTCGCACGCCATCGGCTTCTTCGTCATCCTCGTCGTTGCCTTCTATTTTTACCCGGCATCCACCAACTTCTCGCTCTCTACCAACACCGACATTCTCATCGCCGCCATGTTTTTCTTCGCCGCTTGCAAGTGTCTAGTCTGCAGCACCATGTGGCACACCATGAACTGCGTTACTGACCAGACGCTCATGGAACGCTTCGCATGTGTGGACTATACAGGCATCAGTCTATTAATTGCAGCGAGCATCATGACGAGTCAGTGGACAACATTCTACTGTGAGCCGATTAGTCGGTGTATTTACATGACGCTTACGGCTGCGCTTGGTGTTGGTGGCGTGATTCTGCCATGGCATCCGACGTTCAATCGCTCGGATATGGCGTGGGCAAGAGTTGCGTTCTACCTAACCCTCGGTGCCACAGGGTTCTCGCCTGCCATCCAGCTCTCGCTTACCCGCGGTGGCGTGCTCGAGTTCTACAGCCCGATTGCGAAGAGCATTGCCGTCTACGTTATCGGAGCCGTGGTCTATGCGAGCAAGATCCCTGAGAGATGGTGTCCCGGCGCGTTCGATTACTGCGGTGGTAGTCACAATCTCTGGCATTTTGCCGTGCTTGGTGGCATATTATACCATTATGTTGCGATGCAGGAGTTCTTCACGCACGCCTTTAACAGAGCTGCGGGTTCCGATAGCTGTGTGCTGTAAATAGAAGGAATGGGTTGAGTGTATATATGACGTATCTGTATAATGGTGATGAGACAGAATGAGTTCGATGAGTTCATGGGAAGAGGCGTTTGGCATGGGCATTGGGACAACATGGTGCATTAGAACAGAGACTGGTCTCCAGTACCTAAAAATCTTGAATATTTTTCAGTGCAGAGCCATGGCTTTATCAATCATTACAAGTAGTTTTACAAGTGGTTTTACAGGTAGTTTTATGAATACAAGGCTACGCTACGAGCCCTGAAAACCCTGTTCCCCAACCTGTTCCCCAACCACCAAAACCTAGTCCCGCATCTAGCCCCTTGTACTTTTTAGACTTTTCCCCAGTCATCGAACGCACCTCCTCTATCGACCTCTCCCCTCGGATTTGGCTCTGTGGCCTTATCCCACTCCCTAGTATCCGGTATTTAGTAGTCACCAGTGTATGCAAATTGAACGAACCGCTCGAATGTCTCCTTGCCGACTTCCTTCCATATTGTGCAACAGGCCTGGGCCTCGGATAGGTCACCCTTGATCAAGGTATACAGTGGCTTAGAGAGCTGAGCAATTGCTTCCTCGTAAACCTGAGAACTCTGCTAGGAAGCCATCAATCGTTTCGCCAACGACAAACCTAAAGAGGCGTGAATTGATGATTCTGCGTATGAACTTATTAGCACATGGAAAGACCCCATTCCTCCGCACCGGCAACGGATTTAACGGCGCGGGGGAGGTGTGGCATACTCTGGAAATGAAGGCGTCATCTCAACTTCGAGAGAATGAATTGTGATGCCGCTATCAAGGGTTTACTAAGTTACGGTCGTCTGAGCTATTGGAAAGTATATTGCTGGCATCGCGATAGCTCGGTATTTGGAGGCTTAGGTACTTGCGCACGTGATCGGTTTGAAGCAAGATGCCGTGACCTGATCGCTGGACATCGCTAGTATGACTAGCTTCGCCCTACCTTCGTGCAGCACTTCTATACTTTTTTGAGTGTGGCTGGAGGTGTACGAAAGTAGCAGAACAACCAAAAAATGCTCGGCCCACCCACCTGCATGAATAATACGATAAATGATTAATTAATTGATTCATTTTTTTCATACACGGTTCCAGCCATCCGTTTGGATAGCTATGCCGGAAAGGCCGCTTTCGCCATCCTGCTCTGTTCCGCAAAAACGTAAGTTGCAAATGCAAATTCCCTCCTCACCATTCTTCCCCTCCCATTCCATGATACATTTTCTTCACATAGCTATCATGAGAATTTGAGCAAGGTTCAACATTTGATTGGAACTATCCTGCACCAACAATCACCATGTAGCAGTACATACATTGCCCGAACTTCATTCAACATGCGGTCCAACGAACTCTGCCTTGACACATCTGCCTGTGTCTGTGACATATATTCCTCTGTTGCAGACGCCCCTCCCTTTCTCAACAACCCGTGTATTATACAGCAATTTGCGCGTTTATTGGCATCCCTGGTATCATTGTATCGTACAGTTTCCCCCAGAACCTTTGTATTCATAAGAAAAGAATACCCCGTCAAAACACCGCACAATCCTGACCCGGTCCTCGCCTATGCATTTAACTGCGGCTCCTTTCCCAAATGGCTGATCGCTTTGTTGAATGCATTAATCATCCCTTCGTACATGATGTTGCGATCTTTGTAGGTTCCCGTGAAAGGTGCTAGATCTCGACTACGAAAGAGAACGTTCCTTAACTCCTCAGCTAGACCCTTGAGAACGGTGAATTTAGGAGCAAACTCCGCGGCGACGTCTTCAAACCCTACCATATCTCCTAGCTTGTTCCGCGCTATTTCGGGATAGGTTCCGGAGTACCACCCACGCAGTCTGCTTGTCTTCATTGGTCTTACACGCGTCTTGTTTGGCTTTGAACCACTTGGCGCAGCCGTTCCTTCTAAGTCTACATCTTTATGACCATAGCGAATGCACATCCATATGAACACGTGGAAGAATGACTCGATATCATGTCGGTAGGTGTGACCCTTGCCTTGGAGCACCTCAATAGCCATGAACTGCATGGTACCAGTCCGGTGACTAGCTCCACTCGGCACACTGTCCACCTCCTTTGCCAAGTCAATGTCAATCAATCTTCATTTCGGGCCTCTGTCACTAGCAGGCTCAGTGATGATGATGTTGTTCTCAGAGATATCGCGATGAAGTATCTTCCCATCCTCAAGCATCCTTTCGTGTTATGGTCCGCCACTTCCGTTGTGGCCCAAATTCCATGGCTTGCCGTAAATGTGAGATGGTATCCGGATCGCCATCAATGGTAACCTGCTTATGATTGAACCAATGGGCAATGCATGTAATCCCTCTGTCCTTAGCCAATTTCAATAACCTACCCTCCCGTTGCCTTTTATCAGACGGCCAAGCGAACTTTACCACGTACTCCCAGTCCTTTGAATCGCTTCTCCTTCCTCGATAGCATGTTTTCCCCTGCAAACTATCGCTGTTGTCGAGGCGATTGGCTTGTCCTCCAAAGAGATCTTCACATTTCGTGCGAGGATGTACTTGCCGTTTCCATCACGTTTGATGAACATATTCAGCCCCAGTTCCGCATCTGTAATTAACGCGTAACCAGCAATGGTCTTGACGAGCCGCGCTGGCTCTTCGTGAATGTCGAATTTCTCGGAGTTGTATGCTCCAGATCTGTCGAATACCCAGAGCCGCATCAGACTTCCGCAGATCGTGAAACCAGGCACGAATCGTCGATCTGGTTGACTTCCAAACACCTCGCGTGCATAACCGGCCAACTGTATCAGTGTTTTTGTAAGACGGTCCTCGCCAGGATTCTGTTTGTGTTCCCCAATGACCAGTACACTTGACCAGTCGTGTTCGCTGTTCGATAGGGTAACGTCGACGGAGGTGAGAAAAATGTCAAGCTTGCGATCAGCCTCCGAACCTCTAAACACTTGGTTCGCTGATGTGTAATATCTGCGGCCAGGTCCGCTGAGAACAGTGTTCTGGAACTTCATGAACCACTCGAAAAAAGGCCTTGAACTGCAGGCTCTGGCCACCCGCTCCAGCGACCCTCTGCATACAGGTCTCTTGACACCTCGTAAACATCCCTCGCATTGTTCATTCAGGCCTTCCCTTCGAAGTATCGCTCGTAGAAGCCCCCGACATTGTCGAAGACTCGCCCTGTGAGCTCCTCGCGGATTCGCTGATCAACTTCGTCGTGTGTCTGCTAGATTCCTCTCTGAGATGCTGAGCTGTATCTAAGCGGCGTGTCAAAGACGGCTTTCTCGAAAGCAGTCGGAGGAGTTATCGGTTTCGGGCTTGCGTGTGCAACTAGGTCGGACACAGCACATATCCCTTCATCAGGCGCGTTATTGACAACCTGTTCCACGAGAGGTATGGCCGATTTGATGTCGAAATAATTCGAATAGACGCTAGATCCAAGGGTAAATAGATCTTCGAGTAGATTCGCACGACCGCTTTGTGAAGAGAGTATGCGAACAACAGGCTTGTTTTGTAGAGCTTAAATAAGATCGAGCACCAAATTTTGGGCAACTACGATATTAGCAAGAAATATCTAGCTACAAGAATAAAGACTTACCTGCAGTAGCAACTGTTGAAAAGACGACTTGTACCGCATCTCGAGATGCAGCAATGCCTAGCTCTGCACGAGTCGATTCGAAGCGGCGGCGGAAGGCGCCAAGCCCTTCGTTGATATGGTTTTTAAGGATTGTATCCAGCTTAGAGGCGGGATCCATGGTGATTGACAATACAGTCTCGGTGCGTGGAGTGAATCACGACCCCAAGGTGTGAATAGATAATTGAGGCCTAGTGAGTGGATGTTTTCCGTAGGCGGCTTCGTTCATGACACAAGAAATGCCGGACTGGTTTCTCTGGGTAACCGGAATCACGTAAATATAAACGAAAGGACCTCCGAACGTCACCGCAACATAACACCGAAATGGTAGCGGTAACCTTCCCTTCATTTCCACACCTCTCGTTCTCTTTCCCCGTCATACTCACTACCTACTTCAGGCGGCCTCTTGATCTTCTTTGGCCCCCATTAAATCGAAATCCGACAAAGAGACGGTCGTCAGGTAACTCTCGCGTCCAGAATGGAGACGCAGCCGTCCATTCCAGAGGATGTGACTGATCTTCCCTGGATTACAAACGGCGTATCAGGCGCGATATTTGCAGTCTCCGAGTCGGCCATTATCAAGATTCCTCTGCCACTTGAAAACTGTAAGGAACAACTTGCCATCGAGCGCAAGATCTACGAACGCTTAGGGCCGCACCCTTATATTACGAAGCTCCTCTATACGCACAAAGGCACGATCGTTCTCGAACGCCTTCAGTATCCACTCCGCAGGCGCCTCTTAGACATCCGCGAGCAAAAGCAGCTGCCTGTAGCCCAAGATATGGCTCGTTGGGGTTGGCAGACTACACAGGCGCTTCCGCACATACGCTCTCGCGGCGTTATGCAAGTGGATATTGGCCCGCATAATATTCTGCTCGACTGGGACGGAAACGCAAGGCTGTCCGATTTTGTCGGTTCCTCTCTAGATGGTTTTGAGCCTATGGTGTTTCCCAGCGCTCACTCTGAGCACCCAGACATACCTACCGCAAACCCATCAATTCAGTCTGAGCTGTTCGCGCCGGGATCTACGCTGTACGAGATAGAGACGACTTATAAACCATACCCCGACAAAAATGATGGAGAACTCGCGAAGTTGTTTAAGGCAAACAAGTTCCCGGATACGCGGGAATTGATACCGGGAAAAGTGATTACAAAGTGCTGGATGGCTGGCTATAAGGACGCTAGTGAGGCGGTAGTTGATATCTTGCATACTCAGGATCGATTGAACGACCTAATTCTAAGTGATAAGCTGCAAATGGTAGGGCGGCTATATAATGAGACTTGCCTCCTTGTTGCGGGATTGACGAAATTAGTTCCTTATTTTGTGACCTTTCGGATACTTATCAAACCGTTTGCGAACAGAAGACTAAGGAGGTCCTATTTTCTGTAACCACCAATAACTTAATATAGCGACTGTGGTTGAGGAGGCTAAGAGAGGCCCAATTGATCATCGATTGGCCCTTAGAAACGCCAGAAGTTCATTCTAATTCATGAGAGAATAAACGGCTTGGTTTTCGTTGGATATCATAAAACCTAGCCGGGAGGCCTCTCGCCTTCAAAATTGCCAGTTCTGTTCACTAATGTTTCGCTCCTGTAGGAGGCCTCCTGCTTAAAAGGGGCGCTATAGATGGGGGCTATAGATGGGGGCTAAGTTCGGTGTGGTCTTATCACGCCCCGCCCTATCGCACAGCCGCATCCCATCATTATGATAATTCCTCGCAAGCGAACCGGCCGTTGGTGGTTGGGTTGATCATCCGATTTGACTTCTTTTCCTTGAGAGCCGCAGCCTAGGTGCAAAATTCTTTGGAGTCCATGGCTGCTGGTATAAGTAGGTACTGATATATGCCTATTAGCAAGTTGTGCAGCATCATGCAAGATCTGTATGGTCGACAAGTGTATCTTATAAGGCTACACAGCATCACGAATGAGTCGGATGGGTTTGCCCTTCGTGCCGTGGTAGTCAGTTTGCAAGCAGTTTTCAGCCACCCGTACTCTTCTCGTCGCCTCACCTAGATAGCTGCGATGGTTGATTCTCTTCACTCAGGATGATGTTTTATTACCGAGGGCTTCTCTGGTCCTAATTTCTCATCCCCTTTGCAGTAGTTGTCATTGTTTACTGTTCTTCTAATCTCAGTATTGCAAGCATGGGTGATACAAGTGCGGAAATTCTGGTTGGACGCACCAGTAAGCGTCCCTCTTACCTATGAATCTGTAGCCTAAATTGATCTCAATATTCCATCACAGATGTGCAAAATCCTGTTGCTCTTCCGGAGATGACCATCACCTCGTCAATTGAAGGGCTTCAGACGGAGGAACAGAACCATGTACTAAACATTATCACTCAGCTGCGCAAGTGTGGCCTTGATAGCGTTCTTCAGCTTCCTCAAATCGTTGTCTGCGGAGATCAATCTGCTGAAAAGAGCTCCGTACTAGAGGCACTCACCGAATTCCCTAGGAGCGACAACCTCTGCACAAGATATGCCACGGAAATCATCTTGAGACAGGCTGTCACGGATTCACTTACTATCAAACTCATTCCAGACAGTGACCGTTCCGCGGCGGAGAAAGAATCCATTAATTCTTTCAAAGCGGTTATTACGAATTTCGATGACCTTCCGGACATTATGGCGAAGGCTATGTCAGTCATGGGCATCGAAAGCGATCTCTCATCTGGATCCATCTTTCGAGCCTTTGCGAAAGACGTCCTCAGCATCGAAATTGAAGGGCCGACCAGACCTCAACTTACGCTAGTTGACCTTCCTGGGCTTATGTGAGTCTCGAAGGGGGGTCCATGTGACCAAGAGTCTGAAAAAGAAGGTAAATTTTGGCTCTGGCAACGGGTTTTGGCTTAGATAATGTCACTCGCCTGTGCTAATGCGCTTAAAGCGTCGAGGAAAGGATACTAATAACTACCTAGATATACAAGAGGAGATGCTCGGCCAGCCACGGAAGGAGCACCTCCTACACAAAACTTTCTATGCTAGGCATATTTGGCATCCATGTGGGCTATGGCGTTATTCCATTGTCATGGCAAGCCATCAATCACAAGGCCAGCCCGGGAGAGCTTGGGATGGATTTGAGCATACAGATCGATTAAGGGAGCGGAGAACAGCCAACTCCGTTTATACTACCTTTTCAGCACTGGTTCTACTATCCCAGATATAGACCACAACCGCCACGGTAATTGAAATCTCAGTCCCTCTGCCCCTTGAATGCAGACATAAACCTTGTCACCCCTTTTGAACATTGACGACCCCCACCGAGGTAGGACCAAGGCGGTCTCCTTCAGGAGTAAAAGCCGAAGTGGGCATACAAGAACCCTTCTTTCATCGAGCCATCAAGCCACCGAGTGACGGCTAGTCTCGCTCCTGAACTGCGATACTAGAGCACGTTCAGCAAGATCTGCGCGGTATCAGCTGTCCCGAGTGTCCAAAGCCATTAGCTCTGTGGCGCGATGATTTGTAAAGAAGGACAAGGAGGGATGCAGGGGAGCGGCGGATGAATATTGATGGTGGGCACTACGAGCAGGAGAGATGGTCTGGAGTACGTTAGCTAATCTTCTGCACTTCGCCAAAGATATACCAGGTTGTGGCTGCAGATGACGACGGCACTTTTATCAGGAGGAGCTAAAAGGTGTAATCAGCTATGATGTACACCGGCTTTGCTCCTTATATATCCCACTACATGTGATGATATGGAACACGGAGAACGATAGGCGGAGACTGGAGACATATAACCATTCTCACCTCCCCCCAAATATAATTAAGAGGTGCGAGCGAGGCAGATTCGGCGGGGGAGGTGGTTAAATCTGACGTCTCATTCGCAATTGGCCACAATCCACCGGAAGCAATAGTCAGGCGACTGGGAATTCGAGAATGAGGAGGTGTCGGATGGATGCGCACTCCCTAAAACGACGAGGTAGACTTCGCATCGTCAATCCAACCACTTAGAAAGTATAAGGAGTTACCCCCCCCCCACCGCTAGGTCTCCTTTTTAACCCTCTACACACATCCGATACAACCACCACAATCACCACAGCGATTGCAGCCACTACACTCGCTACTACTTTATCTATCTGCTTGCCCAACAAGATGAGCGCACCACCTCTAAATAAAGCAGTACCTATTTCAGATGGTGCCTCTTTCTACGTGAGTTAGAGATAATATAAGCTAGAAATACATGTGCTGATGGAGTAGAATCCCGTTGAGGCAATCTCTCAGGTTGTAGAGACTACGCCAGAAACAGGGGAAGGCGTGTCACCTCCCCAGAATAGGTGAGTCAATCTCGTTATGGAAGGCACCTGGAAAAGGGTAATAACCATGTTTATTTATAGTACGCAAAGTATGAGGGGTCTATGCCTTCAGGTGGCGGATTCCAAATCGCTGCTGATCTAGTAAGTGATACATTCGACCCACCACTCCTATTTCTGATAGTCACCCAAGGGCTCGGCACAAGCTTCATATATTGGTCAAGATGACCGACTTACTCTACTTCGTGGTAAGTTTTGTGAATCTGCTACGCTGAATCCTGCTGATCCAAGAGAAATTCATACCATGTTTCGAACTATGGCAGCAGCCAACTCTTCCGGCTCGAGTGCTTGTATTCCGCAGGAAACTCTTAGATTTCTGCCAATTATATCGCGGACTTTGATTCGTCAGTAATATCTTTAATTGGTCATCCCCCGGCTCACTTCCTGCCTTAGAATTTGTTGGTGAGCTCCAAGCAAATAATAGCTAACTACGTATGAGCCACGCATAGCTACAAGCCACCTAGGAGAATCGACAAGCCGGAGAACGACAGATGGAAGGCAGGTCAACCATCTACTACTCCTGTATTTCATAGATAACAAGATAGAAAGCTCGCATATAGTTGCTCCAAAGGGAGGTTGAATTACTCAAAGGTATGGAAGCCGAGCCTATGTGGCAATCTGATAAGACTGGTGCTGACACAATCCAGACGCCAAGAGGAAGTTGGAACGTGAGTTCTAGCGTGCTTATTGGATTTGCTTGTCTCGTTAACATAGTTTAGTTGAAAATGAAGATCTGAAAAGAGACATCCGCGAGGTGGAACGACTATATGCGGATATCAAAGCACAAAAGGACAGTTTGAAGGCAGAACTCGAACCTGGAGCAACTTTGGATTCTGGTATAGAGGGCTTAAGCAGGAAGCGTAGACGTCTAGAATGAAACCAGGGGTCCTGCTGACGAGGAGTAACTACTCCTGGCAAAGTTCCTTTACTAGTCAATAGAAGCTATTCTGGAAGCTAGATTACTCCCGAGACCTTTCCTCCTGGAAGTACCAATGGTCCCATGAGCCTACAGTCTTCCAGGACCTTTTCTCCTGGGATCTACCGGTACCCTGGGAGCCTTACTCCCAGGATCCCTGCTCCTCCCGGAAGAATAGGGGTTCCTAGAATCGTCAGGTGATATTTATATCATTTCTACTATTTCCTAGGCAAAGGCTTAACCTCTGTTGCCTAGTCCCGTGTTTTGACATAAGATAATGATAAAACATGCTTCCAATTTGTCTTTCCTACTCTAAAAATATCGAGACATAGAATATTGTGGCCTTGGATAGTGGATTAATACCGAAATATACGTTCCACACGACGGTGGTTTTATTACCAGACCAATAAGGAAACCAATGAATTCCAGCCGAAAAGCACTAATCTCCCTGCCTGCAGCGTATCTGTGCAGATTTGTCGGTTCAGTGTCCATTCTTAAATGTTCGCGTCTTATCACCACTCTTTAAATCCTAGCGAGGTTCAATGTCCCACCTCGGTGGGGTTGCCGCAAGCCTCATTAATCAGCGGCAGGGTTAAAACAGAATTGCGGCCCGTGCCGTTTCCGAACTTAAAATATGGTACCGCATGTGACAACAGCAAAAAGTCCTGCTCTCAACGCCGGAAATCCTGTCGTAGTAGATTAACCGGGACTGGATATGACCTTTGCTATTCTCTTATTAGTATTACATATGTATTTCGTCACAACACTTACGAACTGTTCCCATGATGGAGGGAATGACTGTCGGTCAGTAGATCTATACGTAAACCAACGCCCAGACTGGTAAATAAAGAATGCAATATCAGCGCCGCTTAGCTCTCCATATTCATAAACCTTTTTAAGTAGAGTGAGTTTCCGTCTTCGAGAGTTCTCTCCCTTGCGATTTCGTCTCGGAGACATAGTTGTTTGAGGAAAGCGAAGGTATTTGGGAAGAAGGTGCCTTATTTTTTTTTAAAAGCTACGGTTTGTATGCGATGAACAGATTTATGGTGAGAGACCCTCAGATCTCTGGCTTGGAACCCTGAAGTATTGTCCCTCCATTAAAGGTAGCTCTGATGTGGTCACGTGCTGGTATAGCGACCATTCGAACTTGATATTTCGCATGCTCACCAGTCTTCCGTGCTCGCATATTTCTCTGGTGATGGATTTTTTGGTATGACTGGTTTAACTTCGTCTATGACTGTTCTCCGTCGCATCCTTGTAGTTTACTAAGGTCGAGTGGTATTATTGAATTCCATGTTCAGATGGCCGACCTCAGGCGAGGAGGTGAGGAATGACGGTCCTGTGCAAGCGGAAGGTCCGCCTTCTAAGTGACAGAGAAAACATAAATTTTTTGAGGTCACAGTGGGCGTAAGGCCAGTGCTCCCACACCCACTGGGGCATTAGGATCGTTGCGGCCTTAGGAGCATGTTCTTAAGGCCGTAGGGGACGTACGGCCAGTGCTCCCACGTCCTCTGGGGCCTTGGGATCGTTGTGGCCTTGGGAACATGTCCTTGAGGCCATGACGGCCTTGAGAGCAAGTAGGCAATAGCGCCTTCCAGATACCGAAAGGCTCAAATTTGAAGAGTTGAACATTAGTATGTTGAGTATAGATTACCTGCTAGATGTTGCTTCACGATGACACGAGGTTAGAGCGATGGAACTTCGCGATTGATACTTTTTGTTGTTCCTGGCAAAATTGGCCCGTGCGACGCTAAATGTCGCAAACATCCATCTAACAGATAGAATTGCCTTGAAATAATTCCAACTGTGTTAAGTTCGTGTTTTTGACTCATCCCACAAACTGCGATGTATTAGGTAGTGAATAGAAATAGCTTCATCACGAAAGACAGTATAGTGCCAGCACAGATTTGTAGCGTACACTCACAGTCAAGCAAGCAAAGCAAGCTATAAAGGCAAACCAAAACAAATTCAATTCGGAATTACCAATCATACAAGCACAGTAGAACATATGAGAAAATTAAGTTGGCACATCATTGCTGTGGGAGCAGCGACGCCTTACACCGGTCAATCGGGAGGAGCATTCGCTACGCTCGAAGGCAAATCCCGTGGACCGTCTGTACGTGGTTCTTGAAATCCTGTAAATATTTGAGAACCAGTCCTTGAGACTTGCACATGGGGTGGCGACAGGAGACCGCCTCCTCCGACACAAACCCTCGCAAGTGAATGCGTTCGACGTGATCCCTCATCTTGGAAACGCGGCAAAACGAAACCATCCGCTCCCCATAGCTCTTCGATTCGTCGCCAATACAGAAGGGACACTGGGTTTTGGCACAGACGAGATCGTGGAATCACAGTTGCTGTGGCCAGCGGAGTTGCAACATGGCTTCATTGTGGCTGTAGCCCACCGAGTATCCAGGGAGCGCAGACATAGGAGGACAAGCTGGTCTCGGCAGAGCCTGATACTAATGCCACAAACAAAGCACTTCTGTCAGCGTGTATGTATGTATACGTTGATAGAAGCCAGACGGCTCAGTGGAGGAGGTTGCTGGTCACACGAGTGTGATGAAGTGTCGTGCATTTCCCAATGCAGATTCACTTCGGCAACTGGTGCCAAAGCTGAGCCATTCCGGCATAGCTCTGTCTTAGAGACGGCTGGATCCGTGATACAATCAATCAATCAATCAATCCTTCCACTATTAACCCCCTCATTGTATCGTCGTCTCAATGTGCCACTGATCGTAATTTGCGCTTTACTGGTTGCCAGGTATTCTCAATAGGCGCAATATCAGGAGAGCCAGCGCAATTATTGAGTGTCTCTAGGCCGTGATTTTCGAGTTTCTTCCACTTAGTTACAATGTTGTCAGTGTTGTTTTTATTATACCCGTGGCCTGAATCCCCGTCTACTTCTAATACAAAATCATGCCCTACTTCAAGCCACGGCTTAGCAATTGGGTCTAAAATGGAGTCAATATACACCCGATGTGTCATCTTTCCATTAGAACCCGTAGGCACATCTCTGAATCAACGTATGTGACCTGACAATCCCTGCAGAGACGATATCCTCGAGTATTCATAGTCTTTCGTACAATACGTAAAGACACGTCCTCAAACTCTGCCTCCTCAGCTAATTGTAGCCAAGCCAATCTGCGCCTTTCCCAAACTGCTATTTTAACAATATCTTCCATTATTTGGGCTTGCTCTTCCGTGATTTTTCGCTTCCTACCATGCGGCTCAACCTCAGTCGATCAATGGATAGTTCGAGAAGAAGCATCTTCATTGTCGTCTGTATTCGATAAAATGTCATATCCTTGGGTTCTGGTAACATGGAGTTGTCGAAGAATCTCAGACCTCGAGACGCGCTGCTCAGAAGGCTGCCGATCTTCCCACCACACGATCGTGCGCAAAGACGCTCAATGAGGTGCAGTATAATGCTCCCCGAATTCCCTGTTCTTAATCTCGTAACCAAGGGTGTCATCTGGCGTAATTGGGCGCTTCAGGGACTGATTCATGGCTGAAAAATAGGGTGTTTTGGGAAGGGTGGGTGGCTGTAGCATTTTTGGTTGTTCGGCTAATTTCGCATACCGCGACCCCGGAAAGAATGTGGTGGAGACCACGAAGCCATGGTCTCTGCCGAAAGCAAAGGGATCGTGGTACATTTGCTGGATATCGTTTGTGCCTATGTATTTGTGGGTCTTGAGTCAAGAAACTGTTCCTTCTCCAACGTGGGATTGAGTACGATTTATAAGAAGAAGACGCAGAATGAGGCAGCCTGCGTACGCCCTCAACATCTCCCATTCCCCACCGCTTTTGGTGGATAAATTATGTCACCCACTATTGTGTCCACCAGGGGTAGTCAGAATTCATTAGCCAGCCAAGACCCCACCAAAACAGGTGTAATTTTTTATTTTTGAAGCTATTCCAACAACAGCTACCA